>JAWWEN010052893.1:0-155536 GCA_035582955.1 Sycophila texana | reverse complement strand
TATATATTTTTTTTATTTTTAACCTTTTCTCGCCATTTTAGCTGAGTGAACACGTGTAGTAATGAAATCTCATCAAGCAAACAGCCTTGCACTGTGCTTTTTGCTATCCTTTTTATATTTCTCAGCAGATGTGCAGTAAATCGGATTATTAAACATTAACTCTGGAAGAAGACAGTTTTTTTCAAATATTACAGTATAAATTGATTTATAAATAATTTATCAAAAAACCTACCTTCCTTCCTTCTACCTACATAACTATCACAGTATATATAAGTACTTAGTAGTGAGTACACCCCAAGAAATAATAAAAAAATTTAAATAAATATAATAATCTGTATTTCTTATCGTATTGCTAGTATTAAAATGGATTTACAAAATGTTATTTGACGCTCAAAATATTTTCCTATAAAAAAACTTTTTAAAAATTTGTAAACAGAAAAAAAATTGCAAATGCATATGATTTACATCACTCTATCAAAATAAATAGGGACGCAACGGCAATATCCATTAAATTGAAAAAAAAAGCCAAAGAATTATAAGAAAAAAATTAAAGGAGACCGATTCAATAGCCGAATGACTTGCAACCATAAGTTTCGGGTGGGCCGAGAGTTACTCAGCTCTCCTTGCTGTACACGAAATCTGCGACGAAAAGATTATATGAAAGTTATGGGGACTTTAAGGAGGGGCACGAGGATCGGCGATTCAGTACCCTGCGCAGGCTTTCCCTCAGCGTCTCCGCGGTACATTATAAGAATTCAAATCCGCGATGACCGATGGCCTCGGTAAATTTCGCCTCCCGGCAAAATCGGAATTTCGCGAATAAGCCGCTTCGCGGACTCGAGATACATTCCAAGAGATACTTTTTACTCGTCGGATATTTTCCACTTCGAGGTATCTTTGTTCCTCCGTTTTTCTTTGTTTTTTTTTTTTTTTGAACTTTTCTCTTAGGATTACGATAGAAGGAAAGTCGGTTTCAATAAGAAATATGAAAATTTATTAATGGAAATTTGTACTACGTGATACATTTTCAATCATTTATTGAAAAGATTTTGTCGTGAAGAAATACAAATTATAAAGAATATAAAAAATATAAATTTAAGTAATATAAATTTAGTTACAAAATATTTAATTAACACATTAGGTCGACTTAATATATTGGAATATAATAATATAGATAATATTATGCTTTAAAGTAATCATAGTTATCTAGAATAGTTAAACTTTTTTATCATTATTCGATGTGTGACCTATAAAAATAAAACTTTTAAAGAGTGTAATGAAACCCGTAAAAATTTTCGACAAGTACTAGGTAAAGACATTCTTCAAAAAAGTATCAAAAAATAATTTTTTGATTTTTCAGACTATTTTCAACTAATTATTTGAATAAAATTTTTCAAAATTTTCTAAACGAACATTTATCGTTTCTGTATTAATGATTAAAGGCTTTAAGATATTTAATGATTGTAAGATTCCACTCTTCTGAGTGGAGTACAATGGTAGAGTGTAATCTTACAATCATTAAATATCTTAAAGCCTTTAAACATTAATACAAAATTCTTTTTTAATTTAAAGGAATACGTATTGTATTGATTCATAAATTCCATCTTATTATTAATAAAGAACAGCAAAAGATATAACTCGATTTAATATAACATTAATACAAATGAATTGTCCTTTAAAAAAAAAAAAAAAAAAAAAAAAAAAATCAATAAAGTGAAGACAAAGATTTCACTTTAAAAAGGGACAAGTCCATGCTTTTCATTAAACCGTAATTGTTAATCTTTTTCTTCACTTTTTGTCATCAATTAGATTATAACAAAATAAACTTGTATATTTTTATTTTTAATTAATAAACAAAGGAACGACGATTAACACTGGATTCGGTACATGTAGTTACGAAGAATACGATTAGTCTAAAGTGTAACTAATCAGTGTACGTCTATATTTGAATTAGCAACTTCGTTGTTAATCCAAACGAAATCCAAGTAAAACTAAGCTAATAATCAACTAAAATAACCTCACTATCGAGATTTTCTTTGATTCAATTTCCTTTCTTTTATCATCCTGGCATTTTCGCGTATTTTATCCATGTCCACGTAGTCATATTTTTTACGAGCGTCGCCGCCAACGGGTACTGGTCTCGTGGAGCCGGGCCTCACAAGCGTACCCGTGCAGAAGGGACAGCTGTTGGTGTCGACGTCCTCCCATCCGCATCTACGACAGAATTTGTAAATCATAGGCTTTGGACAATTATAATACTTGTGATCGTCAAAACCGCAGTTGTAGCACGAGATCCTCGGTCGATCATCTGACCGATGAGAGCTGATGGAGGTTGCTTTACCATTGGGGGAGGTAGTGTAAGATGAGGGCTTACTTTTGCAGGGAGATGATGGACTCGAGGAGAACCTGGAGGAGGCCTTGCTGGGCGACAGTTTCTGAGGGACTGTCGGGGAGGAATCGGTAAGGGATGAGTGGTCGACTTGCGCCTCGGATCGTAGCCTCTCCAACATCATGCTCATTCGACTTTTTTTTGCTGGGACCGATGTTGAATTATTCTGCGGAGAATCAGAACAATAATTAGGGGTTTAGTAAAATCTATGATGCTATAAAAAAAAGGTAATTATGACGTTTACTTACGTCATATTGACTTTTCGACTGTTGTACAAATTGAGTTTCAGCGTTTTGTTGAACTGAAGATGTTTGTGGTTGCGATTGAGAAGCTTTAAATAGATTATTTTCTTTTGAACTATTGTTTTGATGAGAAACTTGTTCAGCTGACCAAATTTTCTTTGATAATTCCCAATTGCTATCTTCACCTTTACTCTAAAAATGAAATTGATTTTTAATAAATTGTAACTAGACATTATAAATAGATTGATAAGAAGTGTAAAGTTAGTGTATTATTGTAAGTACTGAATGTTAGGTCTACGGAAAGTTAGTATTTCTAAAAGGTTTAAAAAAATGTGTTAGTGCTAATATTAAGCAGGAAAGAGACAAACATTTTCAGATTCAGTTGGTAATAATTTTAAAATCGAAAATAAATAATTTTGAAAATTCATTAAGTAAATACCAATGTTTTAAGCAGTGTTGATTTTGAATATTCTTTAGTTGAGCAAAGCGAGCCGGAATATATATTTGTTAAAATTAAAGTTCCCTCAAGCGATAGTGAGCAAGAAATTTCTTTTGATTTTACTTGAACATCTGGTGACCATATTGTACTAGACAATGACCACATCTGATTTTTATCCTGACATTCAATTTTGCAGTTTCAATTTAATATTGTGGTTTAACGAGTTTAATAAGATAGAAGTAATTATCTATACCTGTGAACCATTCATCTGATTCTTATTTGATAATTGCTTATTTAAACACGAAGACTTTTCGCTGCTTGTAGTCATATTTGTTGATGATAAATTATTGTCCGAATTGAATCCTTCTTGATTTTCTTTACTTGATGCAACGTGTAAATGTTTCAATCTATTTACTAAGCATGAAAGTCTTTGATTTGCTGGCTAAAATTAAAATTAAAACACATTTTATTAATACAAAGGATTAAAGTTTTATTATTTAAAATAATTACCATTTCTTTTGATCCGTTCAAATTTTTTTCATTTGTAATTTCATACTTATCTTGTACGCTAGATAAGTTGTTATTAATTAAGCCAATAGATTTGTCACTTTCCTTTTTGAAAAAATTTTTTTCATACTGCACATCATTATTACTACAATTAACTTCTACAGCAGGAGTTGATTTCATATTCTTGTTTTCTTTAAACTTTGAATCTATCTCCTCCGAAGGTTGTGCTCCTTTGTTAGACACTTTCAAAGGTGGTCTCTTTTCGAATTTTTTTATTATTCTAGGCTTACTTTTGGTATTCTCTGCAAAAATGTACTTAATGTAAGTCGAGTCACGAAAATCGAAAAATAAAAAGATAAATTATTTCATTGAATGTTAATAACAATATTATTCGTTTATTATTCGTTTAACGAAGTAAAAATTGTAATATTTTCTTACCGCAATCGGCGTTGTCCTTCGAATTTAGATTATACATTTTCTCTTCACTTTCTCAATGAATAAATCAACAATGAATTAGATACTCAAATGAATGAAAGAAATTCTCAATCACTTATTCCAACAGCCACGCAGTTAATTCACAAAGCAAATGATATCACGCTCCAAATGCAATGAATGTAAACACAAAACATTTAAATTCGTAACAATAAATACTTAACGGCTGACTGTGTATCAGAGAAATATGAATTCAAGACAATGTATAGTAGTAAATGGCCAATACCGGTGTATTATCGCTACCTAACCTAACCTCACTAAATACATGATGTAACTGCTATTGACTAGTGCAGTATACAAAGAAGAGATTAAACAATGACAGAACTACGAAAGTCAAACTATACCGATTTCTATATCGCGCGGCAAATTTGAATAGCAAGAAAAAAGAAATGAAAAAATATGGCATTTTTTTTTATAGTAAAATACGAATTATACACAGTAGAGTGGATAAAACTAATAAATTATTAGTGACATTCATTTCAAATAATTTTCTTTTTATTTTATTCAAATTATTTGTTACCAAATATATGTATTGTTCTAATAAAATGATAAAAAAATGATTAATTATATTTAAAAAAAGAATTTCTTTTAATTCTGATTCTTGTTAATTTTTCCAATAAAAAATATATATATTTCGTTTATAAACAGTTGATTATATAAAGTTAAATCTTTTAGTCACCGTGCGTACAACCCATTCAATTTCCTTCCTTCGCTTCGGTGAATATTTCGTAATGAAAAAATTGTCCGATATTGGCTAATCGGATCCAATATTAAAAGCAAACCCTTTCTCGCTAGATAAATTGCGAGCTTTTTAATTAATGCCAGCTGTGCGCGTGCCAGGAAAAATAATTGCAAAGAAACATCGCGGAGTAGATATAAATGACGAGAAAGAGAGAGAGAGAGTGAAAGATAAATTGCACTGGAAAACGAAATAAAATGTTTACAAAAATCTCTTAACAACGATACTCAACGGGAAGTATCATCAAACTATAGCCGTAGAAAATTATTTTGTTCCGCGAGGAATTTTTGCGTAATTAAAAATCGTGCAAATATTGAACGCTTATTTATTTCTTTGCACAACATAATTATACAGATTTCTATGCTTAATTAAACAGAGCAGTTATCTATAAAGTGACTTAGGCGACTTTGATCACTTTCGAGAAACTTTGGGGTGAATCACAAAGGCGTCCATAATAAAATAGTTTTGAAAAACAATAGGATTATTTAAATAAAGGATAATATTCGATTAAAGGCTTTTTTAAATATTTTCTTTTAATGTGGTATAGTTCGCTGTGATTAATATAGGAAAGTTAGTGGAAACAGACAAGTACAATCAGACACGGGCATTCAATCAATTTTTTTAAAGTCGTTCAGTTCATTTGGTTATGCAAAAGGGGATTAAAGATTGTTTCATAAAATCGTTTTTCATCGTTGAATGTACATGTTAAAAAATATTTATTTGTTTACCTCAAATATTTAATTTAATATTGATATTGAATTCTTGGTTATTGTCTTTTGAAAACAATACGATCGATTATTATTTATTGCCCGGCGAGTTGCCAGGTATAATATAATGAAATTAATCAGTCGAATAAATAGTTAACGAAAATCGAATCACATTTTAACAGTCGGAGTATAAGCGATGAAATATATATATTATGTAATATATTTACTTTTATCGCTTTATATAAATTTCCTATTGACCATCAAAGACTGACTGTAAAATCATCATAGTCCACATATTTGAAGGTCTACTTTTCAGAATAATTTGATTAAAAATTTCTTTATGACTTACAAAAAATTTATTAATTTTATTAATAGTAATGTTATTATTAAAAAAAAAGCTTAAAAATTAAAGGTCACTGAACCTTCTTCACTTCAATCTCTATGACCTTCTTTAATTCAAGTATCGTATATTTAAAAAATTTTCCAGTCTGCTATAAATAAATATATTTAGACGCAACTTTTAAAATGAGTTACTCTATATTACAGCATCGCAGTAAAAAGTAATTCGAGCGTAGTAGAACGTTAATTTTACAGATGAGGTACGAGCGAGTTGAGCCTGCGCTGCATACCAGTAACCCTCTGCAATTTCCACCTGCTTGTCCAGAGGCCAGCGATATTAATCATCCAAAGGGGCGAGACGAAAACGGGAACAATAAAAAGTTCCGGCGCCACGTCTTATCGAAAAGTTATTTATCCTTTTCTTGCGCGCACAGCGCGCGGGGCTCATTGGCCCGGCGAGTTTTTCATTACCAGAATACGGCCGAGCGCGACGTTTGCATACTTAAGGAGAGGCAGGAGGAAAAAGTGAATTTACTCAAATTTCCATCGCCCATGGATTATTTCGCTCGTCTCGGTGCGACGAGAAAGTAGTTTCGTCCGTCCTACTCCGACCCCCTCTTGCCACCCCTCACCACCCTTTTCCCTGCCGACGGAAGTATATATAGGTTATAGGAATGTAGATGGAAAATACGAGGCGCTCGGGAGGCTTTATAAGGGATGCTTTTAGTTTATTAGCTTCAAATGATTACTTGACCTCTCGGCTACTTGATTTCAATTTCCGTCCTCTCTTTTATACCCCCTCGCCATTTTTTTTTCTCTTCTCATTCTTTTCTCCTTTCGTTCGCGTTTCCATCTTTTTATTACTGCCAACTAAAGCGCGCCTCGTCTCGCTCGTAGTACTGCAGAAGAGGAAGAGGTGGAGGCTCGTAGTAAGATGCCTGGACTGCTGGTGTCAAGTGCGTGCGAGATTGGATACGCGTCCCGTGTAATATACACAAGAGGCGAGCTCTTCGTCCATCCTGGATGTTTAATGGGAGTACACGAAATAGTCAGACGCAGAAACAGTTTTTCTCAGCTCCATCATTTTCTTTTTACTGATAATTGAATTTATATTAAACTTTGTTAAGAAAATAAAAAATTGACGCGGAGTGATAAGGAATGTACATTCAAAGGAATGTACACTCGACGGACATGTAAGGAATGTACACTCGACGGACATGTAAGGAATGTACCTCGATGTAAGGAATGTACACTCAACGGACTTTAATTCGGTTACTTCCGTTTTGCTGTCTATGTCTTATTTATGTAGTCGGATTGGTTCTGCCATAAGATCAAGTAATATCATTGGTTGAAAAACTATAAGACAACGGAACGGAAGTAACCGAATTAATGTCCGTCGAGTGTACGATTGGTTCTGTAATTTAAAAAATAAAGCCAGTAGAACGTTCAGTGAAGAAAAAGTACACTTATTAAAGCTGTGCCGCGAAGAAAAGCACTTCGGGAGTTTTGGTGCGAAATAAAGCTCTTGTGAAAAGTTTTTCGCACGCGGAGCAAAAGTTGTTTTAAAAATTTTTTTGAGAAAGAAAAGAGCTTCAGAAAGTTTTTACACGAGAAAATAACATTTGACGCGGATAAAAGTTCTTTTTTGAAGTTTTTACACGACCGCAAGCATTTTTCAGTGTTTCGCCTGGAAGAAAAATCCTTTTGTGTATAAATCTAGGTTTACGAGAAAGGCATATTGAATATTATAAAAAAATATTTTATGATTTTTACTTATCATAGTAGCTAGTAGATAAAAAGTCAAATATTTTTCCATCGCACCTATACTCAATTGGTTCGAGTTGTTATAGTGGATATTTGAAAATTTAGAGTGGACCAATATTGGCCGACCGGACTTCAATATTAAAAAAATCTTTCTCATTTATCGATACGTCACTGCAAGCATTTCAATTAGTGTCGGCTGTATGCCTGCGTGTATCCATCGAAAATATTTGCCGAGAAGTGTAGTGAAGCAGTTATTGATAAATTGGTCCTGACAATTATTAATACTGACTCGATGATTATTATTAAATTATAATTATATAATTCGTCGCTTTCAATTAACTTAGGGATGTACCCTCTGTCTTCGAATGAAACAAAGAGGTCACTTTAACAATTCAATTTGAAGATGATATATTACACATATATAATATTTACAGGAGTAATAAGAAGATTACAAGCAAATAATGAAAAGGTCCATACAATGTCGATTGAAATGCAGCTATAAACACAAATATTGTCAATTGATATATATAGAGCATATATGCTGCGCATATGAAAGCTATGCGAAACACGCGAAGATTTTTCTGTAAAGAATATTTAATAAAAAATCAAAATTGTCCTCTGTTACATTCAATATAAAATGATGCCATATTGCAGCTGATGAAAAACGTTCAATAAAAAAAATTGTATGCTACTGAAAGCTTGCATTGATGTGGATTCGCGACTGCGTGATATTCAATCAATCAATGGGATAATATTTTTCTTTAAAGCAATTTAAATATGGTATTTTACGTTATTTTATAATACACTATAAAATTTTTTATGGAATATTAAAATTTAAGGCACTTTAATACTTTCCAATACTTTTGCTCTGCGTTTACGGAAATAAAGAAAATTTGCCGGAAAATAATTTACTTCACTCAACAAATTCTAATTCTTTTACAAGTCTCTGTTTTTTCTTTGCGTTCACTTTTCAAATAAATTCTTTTACAACGAACCCATCCAGAACGAGGTAAAATTTAAACATTTAAATTTTTAAAATACCAAGTTTCTGTAATGTGAATATTTTCAACAAAAGCTTTTATAAATTTTCTAATTTTTAATAAAATCTTACAGTAAAATCTCTTTTTCTCTCACACCATGTCAAAATCAGAACTTCACGTGAATATTATAAATATTATTTAATGTTGTAAAATAGCTTCAGAGATAGTTAAATTCTCCTCTACAGAATGAAGTTAGTTATATATAACAAAGTAGTAATTCTCATATAAAATTTTATTCAACAACAAAGTCGTTCAATCAATCCAGTCGCTCTGTGAAATCTAACCAGGCTCCCGAGAAAAGCTGCAAAAAAAAAGTTAAAAAATAAAAATTCGCATCTCGCGAGTCCTTTCGCGGGTCGCTGAGACGCGCCGAATCCTTCTCAGCTAAAATGCAATCAGCGCGAAGACGCGAATGCCGAGATGCATCATAGAGAGAGGGAAAGAGAGAAAAAGAGCTCCGGTGCGCTCGTCTCGCGTAAAAGTAGTAAAAGTAAATAATTCGTTGGTTTGAGGAGCATCTACGGGTCTTCGAGTAATTTTTCCACGGAAAAATCTCGTCGGTCGCGTGGTTATATATGCACGGAGAGCTTGCAAATCACGCTAAGCCGCCTCGGCCTACGACTGCCGGTTTGCTCACAGCCCCGGCGTGGATTTAAAATAAATGAAACAGCGCCGCTGCTATTTTGCTCCTGCCTTCACTCCCACACTTTTTTTTTTATTTGTGAATGGTACTCTTGCCCCTGGCGCTTCGTGCACGTGAAGCTCGAATGGTGATTGGTAAGCCAAGAGATATAATTTAATTTTGATGTACTTTTAGTGAATTAATGTTCTTTAATTTCAATTGCTGTACATATCAGAGTATTATCTCCTGGCACTTCCGCAATTTAGTCGATTCTGCGAAAATTATGGAATATGTATAAAATGACATTATATATTGGAGCATTTAATTAATAAAAGTGGCGTAGTCGCAATTAAAATTTATGTGGAAATCTCAGGATTTAATTCAATTGTAATTAATTAAAAGAAATTTTATATTGATAATATTAAATTATGCAGCTACAGTGATTTTATCAATAATAATTGGATTAACCAACTTACCTACATAATATTTATTTCATAGTGAAGGCGTGATTTTATAATTACAACAGAAATAAGGGTTACTATAATTTTTTAAAATAATTTTAAATTGAAAGAAAAAGAAGGGTACTAAAAATTTATAATTGTACAAATTGAAAATTTAGTCACTGAAAGACTTAAGCTCTTAACTTAACTGAAGTGAAGCACAGTGTATTAGCGCAAATGCTAATTATAGTGTGTAATGTATATTGTGTTTCGAATCCGATAGAAATTTAATAGACTGTATATAAATGTAAATAATTATAAAAAAAAACAATAAAACATAACATTCATTTCATCCAATATTAAAAAGCTTTAAAATAAAAACAGTACCTTATTTAATATACATTTCTTCAAAAAATAAATTTTCCCTTTTCGTCCAAAATTTCGTTTAAAACGAAGTAACGACGGTCTGACCTCTAACCACAAATGAAATTTCTACGAAAGATAAAAGATGAATACCGGACATAATTCAGCCGTTAAAACGTGCGAACGGCATACATTATCATCTCCAGCTAAAAATAGCCTGCTTCTCCCCTCAAAAAAATGAAAATTCATCGCTGAAAAATTTAAACTATAACGCACGCGTGCTCGTCGCTTCATTCTCCCTAAATAACTTATTCCTCGCGGGACACGACCGCAGCCCTCGTCATCCTCCCCCCTCCCAAAAAAAATTTCCTCCAATTTCCTCCCCCTCAAAATTCGGGATATAACGGGGAATTTCAGCGACTACTCCCGGACCCTTTTGTCTCGCGCACATTATACCCGGGGCAGCAGGCGATTTTTTCTCTTTTCGTCGCGGGCTAAGCGCGAGCGCGCCTGCACTCGTATATAATCTCATTCCGCGGGTCCGCGCGCGACGTCCCGTCGAATGTGCCCGCATATATACTGCAACCCTCGCTCGCGGGCTTTAATTTTCTAATTTGCGCGGATGCCTGGGGGGCATAAAACACACCAAGACGCGAACGCGTAGAGCTCCTTTCGCGTCGCGAGCAACGCGCAATATTCGCCCGCCGGAAATCGGCGCGGAGCCGTTCTGCGCGGCTCTCTACTCCGCTTCCGGGGTTTTCTTCTTTTCGTTCTTTTTTCGAGAACAAGAGAGAAAGAGATACATAGAAAGGTAGAGATAGGAAGAAAGAAAGAGGGCTAAAAATAGAGATAGAGATAGACAGATATATATATATAGACAGAAAGATAGAGATAGATATATACATATATATATATATAGACAGAGAGATAGAAATAGATAGATATACATATAATATATATATATAGACAGAGAGATAGAGATAGAGATATAGAAACAGAGAGTTGGGGGAAGGACTTTTTTGCAACGTTGTCTGGAGAGAGCGTCGGTACTAAATTTTCATTATGCGCGGGGGAGGAGGGGACTTTTGTTTCCGCGGGCTTTGCCTGCGACCGCGCCGCGAGGAATCCTCTGCCGTGTTCTTCGGAGTGTTTCATTTAAAAGACGGATTACAACCTTTTGTCGCGAGGGATTAACTCGTGCTGCTGCTGCTGCTGGAAATTTTTTGTAAAATTGTTGCGCCTCGGAGAAGATTATTGTTTATTATATAATTGTACAATACGATTAGATGAAACTTTTTTACGTTAATTTACGCGAGTGAATGATTATTGTTATAAACTACGGTAATTTATTATTCATCAGCAATTTCATTAGGCAGGCTGCAATGCATTTCCACTATCATATTATCATATAAATATTTATTATAACTTATAAAATTTTAACGTGTAGTTGATTACTTTGACCTCTTTTAGAATCTATAATCAAAAATACGAGTTATATTGAATTAAAAAAAAAAATAAATAAATAAATAAATAATCTACAAGCACCCTTCAATTGATTTGGTATAACTTAAAATAAAATATCCTGCCGGATATTTTATTAAAATTAATATTTTAATTAATAATTCAAAAATTAATAATAATTGTTGTTTTAATTTTTCTGTATATCAATCATCAATGATTTTTCTGTTGTACAAGAACAGAAATGTCGAGCAATAATTAATGTTAAAATATATCGCTTACATATTATATTATCTGCAGCATTTTTAATCTTAATAATTTAACAAAAGCAAAATTAAACTGCTGATAAAATTGTTTATTAAACTTGCACACACAAAATTCAGCAGTACCAACATCACCGTCTCATATTAATAATACAAGCAAACATAATAAAGCACATCTTGTTTCATCGAATTAAAAATAAAAAATAATGATGTGCGCATTCGATTTTTAACGTTGTCATTCTCCGTACAGCACCCCACACGCGACACCAGTTATCAATTATATCAATCGTCAACACCCAACAATCAATTTTCACCAATTAGCCGTGCTTATTCCTCCGAAATCGCATCACAATGCCCATAAAAAGCACAGCAATCGACAATAACAGATGGCAGCCGTAAATTCCAAAAAGCGCATCAAACCGTCGAAACTCACCCCGTGCCAATGACAAAAAATAAAATGAAAAGCGCCACTCTCGCCAGACGCGAAGAAGAAAAAAGAAAAAAAGAAAGAAAGAAGGATCGGCCCGTCGTTACGGTGCGATGTGAAGGAACGGGGGCAAGATGAATAAGGCGATAAAAACGAAACTCGCAGAGGCGCGATGTGACACGGCGAAATGATCCGAAGATTGGAAAGGGAGCCTGGGCTCTTCGCGCCGATCGCAGGGTATAGACGCGCAGCACAAGGGGCGCAGGGGGCGTCAGAGGGGAAGGCTTTTCGCGAGCGCAACTCACACATCACACCGGCGCACTCGCAGTGTGCACGTCGGGCACGCGCTCGGGCGATTCTAAAATTGATGTTGCGCGGCGCGAAAGATGAATCGCGTCGAATTTCGCCGCAGCGCGGCCCCCTCGAGAATTCTACGAGAGCGGAGACGCCGTTATTGCCGCCTCGAGGTGCATCTCGACGCGACAAGTGTGCTACTTACTGCGATGCTCAGCAGCGGCTGGATAGATACGGGATGGAGGGTGGAGGTGGATTCTTCTCGAGAACTCTTTTAATATCGCCTCGTCTTGTGTTGTGCTTACAACCGATGTTTGCATTCAGAGCTTGCACTTTATCTTCGCCGGGCGAGGATTTAGCGGAGGGTATAATGTTTGCGCTCGCGTCATTTTTAATTTTTAAAGTTTGCTCGGTATCGCAGGGTCAATTTATGAAACATGTTGAAATTAATAATCGGTTTACGACGTACTGATTTTTTATATTGACGTTGGAGGAACTTTGAAGAATTAATTGTTGTAGTAAAAGACTGGAATAATTGAATAGGTCATTAATTCGTATGAGGAGATTTAAACACATTGGGGATAAATTAAAAATTGAATTTAAACATTGTTTATAAATTAAATAAACTTATATTTTATAAATTTGTGATGATCATACGATTAATTCTTGTGCACTCGTATTGCAGAAATTAATTTTTATTTTTATCGGTTATTAACGGGCAGTCCTGTACAATTGACATTGAAGCGTTTCGTTTCATTCAATAAATGTTACGAGATTAATAAATAAATTGAACCAGACCTGTATTCTTTTATTATATTCTTAATGTTCTTAAAAATATTTATTTAAACGATGAAGTTGTACGTTCAAAGTATATTTTACTGGAAGCTTAAGTATTATTGTTAATCAATCTGATGTACAGAATATATTTCAATAAAAAATGCTTTCATGAATTCTTATAAGATCTAAATACGGCGTTTAACAACCTATTTCTGAATTTTAAATATGCTATATGTCATTTACTTATATGTGCACGTAACAACTTGTACAACTAATGAGCTAAAATAAAAATTTTCATAATGTATTAAATGAATTAAATCTGCGATTTTTTTATATTCAAGTAAAAGTACTTTATCGAAGTCGAATTAAATTAAAGGAAAAATTTAAACGATTCGAGAGCTTTATCCCAGTTCTTCCGACTGAAAAGCGTTGGTACTCGCCGTCGGCATCCGAGAATAAGATTGATCGTCTCGAATCGACGGTTTTAGGTACGTACTAAGCGGTAGCCAGATTCCGATCGTGTTCCTCTGCATCGCAAGCTGCTTTTCCGTCGGCAGTGAAAAATAAAGGTGCAGAAGAACCGACGGAGAGGATAGTCATCGGTCTGAATTTTACATGACGCGCTTTTCGATGTTCTTATTTGGATTTAGCATACCTGAAATGAAACGTATTCGCTGTTATAGCTGACATTATCAACTTAATCGATTTCATACTGAAAACTTATAGATTGAAAGAGAATTTTCTCGAAAAATGTATGGTGTAGCTTTCTGTGAGAATTGCATGAAGCACTGCAAATTATTACGGGAAAATCCTCGTAATTACTACAGAGGTTTTTTTTGTAAAAAGCACAAAGCTTTGCTAATAATCAAAGTTTCAGAAAAAAATTCCTAAAAATTTTCAGTTCTTGCAAATCATGCCTCGATTATATTTCTTTGCGTAATTTTTGGAGCTTTCTTACGAGGAGCTTCACGTAATTTTTACAAACAAAATTCTATATATGTGCATTTGTAAATAAGAATGATTACTTTGTTTACAAAATAATACAGTGAATTTCGAATATTTGTCATTTTGGCATTGCGTAATTTAAAGCACAGTGCACTTACATTCGTCAGTTTAGTCACTATGACTTTAACGTGCAGCTAACGTTTCTTTTAATAGTTGAAAAGAAGTAAAGTGTCAGTTGTAAATTGTACTTTGCAACGCAACTTTCTAGTACGAAATCTCGTTAAAATAAGTTTACCTGTAAAAACATTCGTTTCTTTGATAGCTAAAAAAATATTTACGATACGCTTACCTCGAACAAGCATTTCTTCTATACAATAAAATAAGATAATTATTGAAATATATCTCTTTATAATAAAGATTTATATGTAACCATTAGTTCATCTAATCAGGATAGCAATCCTGTTTGTATTTTTTTTTAATAATTGAATTTAAAAGCTAATTTAAATTGATTAAAACTAATTCAACTATAAATAAAATTAATTTTTATGGCAATATTTATTTTTATTTTGATTAATACAATCATTAATATGACGATAAATGGCTTTTAATATCACAATAACATTATTACTTTTAATCGTGGTGCATGGACTTCATTTTAAATAAAAGCTATATCAATGAAAATAAAATGTAAATATCTTTACTGCTAATTTAAAATAATTTATATTTCAAATTCATTAAATTTTATTCGTTTTCAATCAGTAATTTGCAAACACAATGCAGAATACCATTAAAAATAAATTATTATGCAAAATAATACTTGACGTTCACAAGAGTAACTTCCACAAATAAATTTACGTACATATTTACATAATTAATGCAGAAAACTTATTGTCGAGTTACATTCATCGAAATTGTATTTCTAAAAAACATGTAAATTATAGACATATACTTGTAAATACGAAAAACGGGAAAAAAAGCTAATTGTTTATTAATTAAAGCTAATTATTAATTAATTAATAAAGCATTTGAATCACTCTTACTCCCGTGGGCTTTTTATCTGTATGCACAAAAGTTAAAATAAGCCATATAAGTACATAATGAAATCGAATAAAGTGTGTGTACAGTCCCCTATATAACGTCGTTCAGCGCGAGCCTCTTTGCTTTTCGAGTGTGCAGACCTCGAGAGGACCACTTAGAAATCGAGGAGGTTAAACCAGTTAGGTATGTCTGCTCACAAGTTTTCTGGCGAAGAGACTAAGAACTTTATGAGGTAAGATTGGGGAAAGATTATTTCCCTCCCGTGGTTGCCTTCCCTCTCGAACTTTCTTTTTCTCTTAACTCGATTTTTTTTTTATCTAGTATCGGTAATTTGCTGCTTTTGCCGCGAAAGAATTTCCCATCAAATTGGCACAATAATTGGCAGGCGAATAGTTAGTAAATTATTTAGTCTAATAAAAGTAATTGAACGCACCGATCACTTAATATATATGATTATTAGAAAAAAGTCGTCGTTGCGTTATTGAAATAATGAAAGAGTGATTGAAGAAGTGATTGAAGAAGTGATTAAAATACATAAATAAATAAATGAATATTCCGATCCCTTAATATTTATGATAATATTATGACTACGGTTGTAATTTACAGATTTAGCTCAATAAGTACAGGTATGTAAATACTGTTGTTTATCACTCAAACGTATACGAGTTTCTTTGTATTATTAACTCTAGAGTTATAAAGTACTCTGAAAATTTCGAACTTCAATTTGTTCAATTAATAATTTTCTTGAAATAAAACATCGGTATAGGTATTTTTTTTAATAAATCGATTCTCATGATTACTGAACAATTTCTTGAAATTCAGATATTTTCCAGTGAACATAAAATCTAACTATTAATTAGATTTTTAACTTTATTTTTCTTAAAAAAAATTAAAAAAAAACAACAATAAATTGTACATTGTACTCACATCGATATTTACTCCAGTTTGAGGGTGAGCTTTTATGCGGTTGTCCAATGTATTCTCGGGAATGTAACTGAAGATCTCGTAATCGTTCTTGTACCACTTGACGGAGTACAACGTGTTATTACCAAAAAGCTTCCAGACACAGCCCATCGTTGTGGACTTTCCAAGTTCAGCTTCCTTGGGAACGCTCGCGTTTACTTTGATGTCAACTGGAAAACAGTAATTTCACCTTTTAGACTTAATTTATCGAGGGAGCTTTTTTATATGTAATAGATAGAGTACATTTTTCTTGTAAAATTGTCTTCTAATGCAATTTGCAAATAAATGTTAAAACTTTTGGATGTGTTACACGGTCATATAATTAAAAGTATCGCTATGTGATTAAAAGTATTTTAATATCACTAAATGACATCCTTGAATTTTATTTCATTGTACTTTCCTCATATAACGGCAATGTGGGAAGTATTGTGAGGAGGTAGTTTTTTTTATAATTTTTTCACCTTTCGAACGATTTTATCTCATTGTGGTACATGTAAATTTCAGTTCGTTTTAATTTCGAACTTAATTAAAGCATTAAATGAATGATGCTTTACCGTGTAAATTAAAGTTTGTTCATTACTACAACAATGTTTACAGTTGTTGTTTAAAGTTACTGAAACTGGTTAGAACCTAAAAAATAGAGGCTACATTAATTTATATGACATAATCAAAATTAAATCCTCTCTACCATTTTTATTTTTATCAATCATCTATCCATTGGAAAGTATCCGCCGCCAATATAAGGTCAAATTTTTTAGAGATATTTTCTTGTAATTGTGAAGCTCACAGATTTTTGAATTAAAAAGTATCCTATTCACTATAGTATAGGGGTCAGGTAATAGGACATTTTTTGTTCAGAACTTATACCTACTTCTTTTTGTGTTAATGCCTTTATCACCAGATACTTTGTCAATCTTATTGATGAGGGTTGCTTTCAGTGTGATTGATTGTTATAGAAAAGCTCGTAGAAAACGATGGCCGAATATTTTGACGCATTTAAATAAAAAATTTCCTTGACTTCTGATGAATTTACAGTTGCTCATGTCGCCGAAATTGCAAACGATTTCATGCAATTTTCATACGTCTTCGTGCCGATATTTTTCGAAAGTTTATTAAAAAGTTTATAAAAAAAAGAATACAATTAAACGCGCAAATCTCAATATATCAATAGCAAATCTCAAATCTATAAATCTCAAACTAATTTACGGAAATATTTAACTAAAAGCAGGATGAAGGGTTTTAACTTAAAACGATATTGCAAAACCTATTCAAATTAATTTCAATGATTCACTAACCCTCGTGCAACACGAACATTTCAAGTATACGTGCATTAATTTAACGCTCATTGTAAAATAATGAATTTATAGCCAATCGCATAAACATCATTCGATAATCCACCGGCTGTATATTTTAAGTAGTATCAATGCTTACAACATTTATCTGGGAAGTCCGCTGATTTATGAGCGCTGATAAAAACCGCCGTGGAAAACGAACGGCGTGGCAATTAAACAAAGATTCATGAATGCCCCCCCTCCTCTGCAAAAGCACCGGGGCCGCTCGCAGGAAAAACGTAACTCCCAACGCAGCGAAATGTTTAATCGCACCCGCTCGCATGAATAGATGCGCTCCCAGTAATATTTTGATATCGGAATCACCCCTCCAAGCCCCCGGCTTAAATAACGCTTAAATCGCAGCCGCGAAATCATCCGGCGCGGGCAGCGGTAAACAGGCCGACGCGTCGCTCCTGCGCTTGTCAGGCGCAGCATTTATTCGTCGCATAATCGGCCGCGAAGCGCGCCACCCCCGGCGGACACTGTCGGCACAATTTTGCCCGTTTTGACAGACCGCAGCGCCGGGGCGTCAGCCGCACGCGCCTCCCACCCGCCGCGTGACGGACACCCGCGCGGTCAGCTTTTTCGCGAGATCTTGCAATTTCCGATTACGAGCGCGGCCGGAAATCGAATTTCAAAGTCTCGGCAGATGTAATTTCGCCCGCGGAGAGTAGTACCTGGCGCACTGGCTCCTCCGGAGGGAGAGGCTGGAAAAAATGTTACTTCTGAACTGATGGCCTGTCGAACGAGACGTTTACGGGCTGCGATATCATCTAAAATGCGTTTCATAAGCTTTTCAAGAAAGTAAAAAAAAAAAAGCGAAGTAGCCTCTTTTTTTCTTTTTTTTTTTTTTTTAAAGCGATTTCAATTAAATTCATTTATTATGGCGAGCTCAATAATTTTGAACGTGAACGTTATTAGTGTGCAGTTTTGATGAGATATGAAAGTTATTATGGTTATGAGCCATAAAAATCTCCAATCGTAGGACAGTTTGTAAACACTGAAATCTTTTATGCGAAGATCACTGTAACTTGTACCTGAATAATATTGAACGGTTAAAGAAAATTATGAAAATTTTTAAGAAACAGCTCTGCAATTTTTATGATGAGTTTTCTACTAATTATTGTGGAAAAAACCTCGTAATTTTTACAGAGCTTTTCTTGTAAAAATTACAAACCTTCTCCAAAAATGCAAGATTTAATTAAAACTGTAGTGAACTCGTAATAATTTCTTGGGTTTGCAAATCGTCTCTCGTCATTTTTTATGAAGAAATATTTTTTATTTTTTATTATGAGCTATGAATTTGAGATTTACTTCATATCAAAATTAATTTTTGAAAAATCGCGGTGTGATAAATTAATCTGCGTAATGGTGTACACAAAATTTGGGATCAGTTTCTAGTAATTCCACGAAGAATTCTAAGCGAAAAATATTACATATATTTTTCATTTTTAATTAAGACTGAAATTACTTGAAATTTAAATCAGATGTTCTTTGAAAAAAGGTACCATTTAGAAATTCGATATTTAAGTAGTGAAGAAAGTGTCAAAATTCGGTGCAGAAAATTTCTAACTATAATGAGTTTCAAATTTCCTGATTTAATTCTCGTAAAAATTATTTAATGAAAGTCTAAATTACTTTTATTATTCAACAAACACATGAAATCATTTTTTTTTTTAACTTATGTAGTGTTATTTTTATTCATTTTATTGGATAAATAACTAGAAATCGAAAGCTTACACAAATTCCTCTACTTATGTCAAATAAATCGGAAAAAAGTCGACGACAACTGGGTACACACACACGCACACACACAAATTACTCCTGACGTAAAATCTCGGTTTCATCAATCGACAATTCTATAGTACAAATGGCTTGTGTACCACGTGAAACCGAATTCCGGCTGGGGAAAAAATACAGGGTCGAGGGTAGAAACCTATCCCATAATATTCCCAGGGGTAAGATTGATTGCAAGTCTGGAAAGGGGTTTGCCCTTTATCGATGACACTAATTTCCTGGCCCCTACTCGTTCTCACAACAAGCCGACAACACTCGGAAAACCCTTATTATCCGATGACGACGCTTGAATCACGAAACTCCTCTATTTTTATCTCAATTCTAGTATTTTACCCCACTGGAAGCTCACGACTTTCACGGGTAACTGCCCCAACAAAATCAATTGTTTAATTTGTGTTCGTTGTACATGTATCGTAGGCGTCAGTTTCGATAGTGTGTACGTTTGTTGTGCGTACTTTTGTGTGTATATATGGGTGTGTGGACGTGTAGGTGTAGGTATATTGGTTTACGTGGGTGTTTCTATACAGAAAGTCTATATGTGGACTATACGGTGTGCCAGTGTATTTGCTGGCAAAAATGGATACCCAGCGTTGAGGATATGGCGTCTTCTAGTCCGTCACGTAGCGGAACAACTTCCGGTTTTGTGCTATGCCCCGGCAAGCGTTACGTGACTTAAGGCTGCTGGTCTGCGCTTGAAAGCCATCGGATTGAAGGAAAAGTTTTTATATCCAATGTTCCGCCCCTCTTCTGTCTCTCTCTCTCTCTCCCTCTCTCTCGCTGTTTGAAAACACCACCTTGAAAATAGACGAGATGTGACTCGGCAGAAAAAAGTTTCGGAAGGTTATTTTTTAAAGCTCGTTCCGCTCTTGTTGCTGCTCCCGGGGCTTTGCGCTTGTATTCCCTTCCCTCCTTCTTCCGTTGGGTGCAGCCTGCCTCCACTCCCTTTGTTTTTCTTCGCGATAACGTTATTCGCTCTACCTGCCGGTTGTAGCTGCGCGCCGCTTCTCTTGAAATTGAAGGCGAGTCGCAGCGCTGCGCAGCTGGTTTACGGCGCCGCTATTATTTGCTCCGCGAGGATTTTACGATCAATATGGAGACATAATAATGATGTAGATAAAAAAGAAAAAAAATTTTAATGCTTTGCTTTTTACGCGAAATAGTCGTAGCTGTGCAGTAAAAAAAATGAAGTGTTAAATGCGAAATTGAGAATGTGGGTAATCGAAGTAAACAGTTGAACCTTTCGTTACTTCTTGGTAATGGATTTGTCTTCACGGAGAGAAATTTTGCTAGAAAACTATTAAAGTATTAATTATGTCAAAAATTACATATGTTACTGACGTATGAAAAAATTAAATTAGTAGTATATTGCAATTTCCCAGAAAAATAATTTTTAATTCAACGTCTTAAAAATTGCTATAAATACAGTAGTAATATTGTTTTAATAGTCGTAAAGAGCAATGTCTTTCGTATACAGGAATCCATCAGTTCAAATTACGTAAAGGGGTACAATAATTTATTTTAATAATTAAAATTTCTTATAAGTAAAATATGCATAGTTTCTGAAACAAATAAAAGCTCTGACTTCTTAATTTGAAGGAACAAAAGTACAATAGTGACTTTAAGAATTTACCATACTCCCGTGCAAAAAAATATTTTTTTCATTCACATCAACAATCCGATAATACGATTGCAATATGGGAATATTAATTCTCTTATAAATTTTTATCGTAAAATTCATTACAAAATTTCTTTTCTCGTATAAAAAAAAAAAAAAAAAAAATTACACCTGTACCCGCAATAGACACATACCTTATACCCCGATGGATCTTGCAAATTCATTCGTGAGCCTCTCTGCTCATTTCGGGCGTCCCCACTTCGGATAATTGCAATACAGGGGCGTGCAAAGAAGAAGCCAAGGGAGGTGAATTCGTCGCGTCGTCACCTGTTGTTAAAAAGGGGGTAGTGCGGGAGAGCGGGAGATTAGAGGAGCGCGTAAGCGGATTACAAGGCATGTTATCTTCCGTATACGGAAAACCCATTTGGCGATTCGCGCCCACGCCTCCCCTGATTCTCTCAAAGACTTGATTTGATTTCTGCGCGACTGCGCGGGCGCACGGGTCGCGTTATGTAAAAGCGCGCTCGGCTGTGCACTGCTCGGATGCGCCGGACTTACGTTCCTCGACTCTTTTTAAATTCTACCGGAAAGGTAATTCGGAGAAAATAAATGAGTTTAATTATAAATAGCTTTATAGCTGAATATTACAATTAAATTTTAGTTATTTGTTCGTTTATAGGTCTATAGTTGTACTTTTGTGTCATCATTTAAAGAAATTTTTTCTTAAAAAAAGCTCTGTATTTTCATACTACTCGGAGAGGATTCTATTGTAAAAATTTCGTAAAAATCTCTAATCGTAGGACGGTTTATAAATACTGGCATTTTTTATGCGAAGATCACTGTAATTTTTACCTGAATAAACTTAAACGGTTAAAGAAAATTATGAAAATTTTCAAGAAAAAGCTCCGTAATTTTTATGGGAAGCTTCCCACTGATTATTACGGAAAAATCCTCGTACGTAATTTTTATTACCGAGCTTTTCTTGTAAAAATTACAAACATCCTCCAAAAATCCAAGATTTAATAAAAATTGCCAGTAATCATTTCTAGGGCTTGTAAATCGTCCCTCGTCATTTGCCACAAGTATGGAACTTTAGAAATATTTTTTATTTTGTTATAGATTTTCTCAGATCTTCCATCTAATCTATTAAATAAATAAACGAAATACGTGACATTTATTAAAAAGGAAAAAGAAAATAAAGTATACACAAAACTAAATTCTTAGAAAAATACCAGACATTGTTGCTTTTGTAACGTTTATTCAAGTGTATTATAGTGAGAAGAAAGTGGCACGGCAGTAGGAGCACACATTGCCCGTAACATTTTTATTAAGACAATATTAGTCTCCGCAAACTATGAATTTCAGTAAACTCAGCGTTATAAAAAATGGAGGTGCTCTCGTGCTCGTGATAAAAGTTAGTCTGTGAGCCAAATTATTTTGTAATGGGTACGCTAACTCTATAAAGCGATAAGGTAATCGTTACAAATTCAACAGAAACGTCGCTGCATGAACGAATAAAGAAGCTTAATGAATTTATTTTGCGAAAGCCGCGGATATTAGAGTCTGTTTATAAAGAAAATGAATGCGGAACATAATCAAATGTTTGAACAATGCGTCTTTTACAGCGCATGATAAAAATTGATTCATTTTATGGTGTCCTACACTGGAGTCTTGTACCACCCTTCGCACGGCCAATGGATTTTCACGTAAAATATAGTTTCTAGTAAAAAGCTCTTTATACGTCATTCATTTTTCACATTTTGCACTCTGCACATATCCTATATAACAAGCTATAATGCAGCTATATGCTGTATAATATTATTATAAATAATAATAATATTTTAACATGATTACGAAAAATGATAGATTTCTGCTACATTTTGAACATTTTCTTGGCGAAGTTCCGTCTGAAAATTCCGTGATTGAGGATTGAAAAAACGTAATTGAGTATTGGCTTCAAGAGCCGAAAATGTTTATTGAGATCTTTACTTCGCCAATAGACAAAGTTTCAATAAAGCTCCTAATAAAAATTACAGAGCTTTTTTTCTAAAAATTACAAAGTTTAATCGTCAGTCGAAATTTTAAGTCAATATTACAGGGTTAAAAAAAGTAAAAGCAACAGAAAAAGTGAAATTTAACTTAAAAAATGAAAAACAAATTTGAACTTTTCCTTCGTAGCCTATTTTTGGCGAACAATTAATCACGTCCTCGGTGAATTAAATCGATTCAATAATTTCGAGCGATTGCTCAAAAGTGCCCCGTTCATTACTTTCGCGGAGTTAAAGGCTGGAATAGGAGGCGGGGGTGGAAATAAAAGAAGGGGAAGAGCACAAAGACCGATGCCCGGGAGCTTTTTCTCATTGGCGGGAGACGCGCGAAACAAATAGAGAGTGCGCGGCCCGGAGCATTTATTTCACGCGAGGACGTTGCACAGCTTCGCGCCCATACGGGAGCGGCTCCATCATTGCAACGCCGGTGAACTGCAGTCGCTGGGAAAACATTTTACGACCTCGGCCTGCGTCACTCGTAAATTCCGTGAATTAGATAATTTTTAATGGTGGATTCCGTTTTGAGAACGGCCGTCGCTGTGCCGCAACGCGTGCGAATAATAAACGTTATAAGCTTTAATTTTAGTGTATTTAAGATGCTTTGATGATAAAAATAAAAGTTTCTTTTTTTATTATTGTGGTATTCTTTATTTTGGTATGCAATTTAGAAGGATATATAGCATTACTTTTTTTTTTTTTAATAAAGATTTATAAGGTTTGCGCTTAAATCGTAGGGAAAAAAGTCACTAAGAAGGTACTTAAAAAAATACTCAGGGGAATTTGCAGAAATAATTTAAATGTCGTTGAAATGAGTGATTAGAAACATAATTTTGTAAAATCAGAACCTTCAATATAGTACACGAGAACAGAAGAGGATTCCCCGTTTTATGAAGGGTACTCCCACAATTTCTTCAACAACTGGTTAACAATTATATATAAATATATAAAAAAAATATGAATAAACTTTTGAAAAAAAAGATAAAAGATGCCAGTTTATTAATTTATTTTTAAAGTATTAAAGTTTTAAATTCAATTAATTAGTAGTGGGAATAAAAGTACTTCATACTGTAATTACTTAACCCTAAAGGACACACCACAAAATAATTACGTAAAGGACACAGGGGGTCTGTGAGACTCCACCGACTTAAAACAGCTGCCAGATAAAAAGAAATCAATATTTTTGACTACAAAAAATTCTGAGTGATCTTTAGTCAATATAGAAAAGCAATAAATATTTTGCGAAGTCTTAGTAAAAATTGAACTATTCGAAATAAATTTAAAAAAAAACGTGTTTAAGAAAGTGTTCAAAAATTCTACAATCTTCGTGGGGTCATACAGGCCCCGGGTGTCCTTTAAGGGTTAACCCTAATTAACCCTAAATTTCTAAAGAATCACAAAGCATAATTTTTTTTCTCTAATGATTGATTGCCTGTATACCTATACAATACAGAAGTGGAAGGAGCATCAAGTTCGACAAATAAGCCAGAAAATCTGAGCCTAAAGGATATCCCTGTTGTATCTTCGAATCACCCGGGGAAATGCGCAAAAATCTCCCGTAGCTCGCGCGCGGGTCAAATAAACTTGCGGAAATTACATCGGAGCGGGTTGCTCCGAGTAAAAATCCCGGCGTCGCGCTTGCCAACAAAGAGCCGAACTTACCCGGGGCTTGCCCACATCTAAAGGATCCCTCGGTATACCTGGAGAAAGGAGAGATAGGGGATAGAGTGGCCAAGGGGCGGGGAGCGGGCGCAAGAAGAGAAGGAGACGACCAATGAGTCCCCCCCACTAATCCCACTTTCGGCGAGTTACGGCAGCCGCTGATTCTCCCGGTCGAACTTTAGCCCGGCTTCGATTGCCCTCGAAGCTTGGCCTCCCGTGCGGAGAGCTCGTCGTCCTCTTTTGCGGAGCGAGCGAAAAAAGACGAGACGCCGGCGCTGCTGCGGAGGAGAGGTTGAATTGTGCGCGGAAGAATCCCCCGCGCGGTTATCCGGACACTTCGCTCTACCATTGGCGCGAGAAGCAGCGCGATTGGATTCTACTCCGGATTATTGCGCTGCAAATTTATTTTTCTTTCTAATTAAGATTCTGATGGGTACAGAAGAATAATTGTATTCCGCGTAAAAATGTTGAAGATGTTGAAATGAGCTTAAAAAGATTTGTCTTAAAAATGAAACGTTTTATGATAAATTAAAACAAATTTAATATTTTTCCATTACGATTTTCGTAGATCTTTTTTTTTAGATCTGCTAAAGATCTTTTTTGTTTAATATTTTTTCTCCAAAAAATTAACGTTTCATTTTTAAGACAAATCTTTTCAAGATCTCTTTAAGATCTTCAACATTTTTACGCGAGTAAATTGATGAAAATGGGATTCGAATGTTTTCTTTTTAAGGTATGATTGATTTTTTTCTGTTTTTTTTCTGTTTTTCTTTTTGGATTTCTAAGTCAATCTCTTCACTAAGAAAATGTTCTTGTGCAAATTACAGTGAAGCTCCCCACAAAAATTACCTGCAACTTGGACTGGTTGACGAAGCTTTGTAATTTTTGCAAGAAAAACTCCGTAAAAATTACGACGATTTTCTCGTAAAAATTACGGTTAAGCTCACCATAAAAATTACGGTAAAGCTCCTCGTAAAAATTACGGAGCTTTCCTTGTAAAAATCACAAAGCATAGATGCTAGTCCAAGCTTCTGGTAAATGGTACAGGGATTTTCTCGTAAAAATTTTCAGTGCTTGCAAATTGTCCTTCAATTACGTTTTCTTATCGTAATTTTCACAGTGATCCTCAATTTCTTTTACAAAAAAAATGCTCTGTATTCAGTATGTGAGTGAAGTAAATCTACTACAATTTGTTTTTTTTTAAATGTTTGTACTATTGTAAAATTCTAAAAGAAATCGAAAAGTTTAAGTTTTAAACAAAAATTTAAAGACGTGTTACAAAAAAAAAAAAAAACATATACGTACTAAACGCCTTATTTATATAATATATATTATTTCTGAGCTTACGTGTACAACTTTAAAATATTCACACGATAAGTTCTTCTATCTTCTGAATGACTGATGCTTACCAATTTTTCTCTCCAACTGTGAAAAAGATGAAAAGATTTTAAAAATCTTTCGACTAAAGCGACTTATCATACGAAGCAATTCGAAAGCTGACTTAATCGAGTATATAAATTGGCACAATTTTTACTCGACTGGAGATAATTTTTCACTCTTTCGCACTGCCGCGATTTTCGTATAGTACATTTTTCAAACACCACCGATTCGCGCGATGCCCTAGGAACTAAAATCAGCCGCGTAGTTTCCCCCCAGCTTTGAATCCGAAAGTAATACACTCGTCTGTTGCGAGTGTATTGACGGCTCGCGGGGTAATCCCCGAGCGCTGGGCTCTAAAAAAAAAGGGCCGTAAAAGTATCCCCGCCTCGCGTAGGGCGATCGGAGGGTTCGTCCAATAGAAAGAGCGAGCAGGGAAGAGAGAGAGAGAGAGAAAAAGAGTCGTCGCTTTGCGACGCAAGAAGAGGGATTACACTCGGCGGTAAACTTATCCCGCCGATCGGCCGGAACAATTCGATTTCGCGCCTCGCGAAACTCTCGCGTATACATATATACATCACGCGCGCCCGGGACAAAGTATACACACTACAGCCCCGTCGTCCCCCTCCCGTAAAAAAAATGTAGCCGGCAGTAAGTCGTCGTTTACGGCCTTATCAATACCTCGGGACAATAACCTTTTCCCCGAGTGGCCTTTAATGCAGAGGGCCACCCACGACGCGTTGGCTGTTTCTTCCTCCTCTTTCTTTTTTTTTTTTTTTTTACCTCCCCCTCTCTAGCGGCTAAATGTCGCAAGCTTCTCGTAAAGTGCTGTCGAAGGATGCGAGACGCCCAGATCCATTTGAAGGCGAGATGCTCCGGTGCGCGCGCGGCTGGTATATATAGAGGTGCGCCTCGAGTAATGGCACCGTACAAATTACAAGGCTTTTCGTATACGGATATAGCGCGCTTTCCTCCAGCCGCGGCTTCCGTCCAATATACGCCCGTTTAAGGTTTTTCCGGTAAATGCCGCTATTTGGCCGGTTGCGCGGGAGCAGCTTCTTCCTTTTTCTTCTTCTTCTTGCTTCTTCTTCTGGCGCTGATGCTGTTTCTGCTTCTTTTACTTCGGTCGTTAAAGTAACGTCGGCAGACGTTTCACTTAGCCTCGTTAATTATTTCAAGGGGGGGAGCTGCTACAAATTATTCAGTTTTCATAAGAGCTGTATCAACTTGGGGGAATTTTCTTACGGATTAAAGTGATATTAAGGTGATATACGTAAGTCTTCAAGAAAAATTTTGAGCTTTTTTTTGATAAATAAAAAAGGCACTCTGAATATATTGAGGTAAAAAAGTACTTCGTTATGTCAACAATTATTTATTGGGCATAAGGCACATGGTCATTATTTAGAAGAATATACGAGGGAACCATAATACATGACGACGTATTACGGTTAGACTAAAATGTAAATTTTTTTATAAGGAAAAAGTAAAAACTTGAATTACTGAAGTACGTTCAAGAATTATCTAAAAATTCTACCGGAGAAAATCGAAATATTTTATTTATTCAAGTAAAAATAAACTGAAGAATATATCTTTAGATAGTAGTTAATTGAAGCACTAAATCAATGTCTTAGCTTATAATATTCAGATATTTGCAGTTAATATTTTGAACTGGCGAAAATCACTTTGTTTCTTTTTTCAACCGCAACAAAAGCCATCTCTAAAATGATTCGCCTCGACATCCCGAAACAATGCATAAATTACGACCGAATGTGCGTCAGGTTTTATTAAACAAACAGCGCACCCTAATTAAGTCTGCAACAAACGGATGATTGAGTAGCTGACGTTATTCAGGCAGCAACTGCTGGCGTTTACTCAGCAGTGACGTTTTCCACTCTGCGCTGGATGTGATATGACAGTCAACGAATTTAGTCTGAATGTAACTAGCGCTGGTAACTCAAGCAATGGAATTAATGCGCGCGAATTTACGTCGAGAATTATACATCTTCCCGGGAGCAATTTTCTTACACGAGAAATTCAAGGAGGAATTCGAAATTCTCTGATTAATATAGTGGAATTAATGCACTTTTACCTGCTTTATGGTTTTGAGGATTGTAATACGTACACTTAATAATAAAAAGCACTTTTGGGAATTGCATTGAGAAGGGCAACATTGTTACTTTATTTTTATTTTCATACGATTTTTACTTTATTTGTTCATGAAATACATCAATTCCAAAAATGCTACTCTTTGTAAAAATATCTTCTCTCAAACAAATTTATAGGTAAAAATTTGTAGGTAAAACGATGAAAATGCATCTAACGATTTTAATAATAATTAACGTAGAGAAAACTAATTAGCATTTGGCATTAGCATTTCACACTCATATTGAAAGATTATTGTAATAATTAACATGATAGAAGTAATGGAAGATTTCTCATTGCATCTATTCGAGTTTTCGAATTTGGTATAGCCGAATATTTGTATAAACAGCTGGAGCCCTTGTACAATTGCAACGCAATTCTCCAGCAGTTAAGCTCCATCTGCATTAAGTACGGATTATTAAGTGAGTTTCATAATAATTAATCTTCAATAATAGCGAATGGAATGCAACGTGCAACGTTCCAATGCTTTGTTGAAGGTCACTAATTGGAGCATCCTTTGGAATCCCACTTTACGCGTAATATTTTCAGCAAGGATCGATACTGGTTGGTTCCCGTACTTGCGAGAGGAAATGTTCTGGGAGTTTTAAAGTAATTATAAAAAAGAAGTTGGCTCTAATTTAGTTAAATTAGTAAAGTTCAATTCAGTGATTTTTTGTTAAATATACATTCTAATTTTTTTGCATTTACTTTTTATTAGTACAAGTTTGTAAGCGTTGAGTGTTCACGGCTGACTATTTTCTGGTGTAACTACTTAAAATTGTTTTTTAGATTTATTCCTTTTAATTAATTATCGATGCACTTCTTTAACTGACAACAAAAATCAGATGTCTCTGAAGACACATGTCTGACTTTATTGTCGTAACTACTTAAAAATAGATTATCAAAACTAGACGAACTAAATTTACTTTAGCAAATACAAACTTGTTTGATCATTCAAATCGAAATATTAATTTGATTTAAGTCCCCATTTAACCGTGAATTATCAATGAAATTTCATCTTTAATTCTTTAAGCAATTGACAAGAACATACCCTCATTTTAGTTTATAAATTAGTCTTTTCTCTTTGACGACAAAGGAAATCTTCTTCTCGTTGTTTAACACAACACTAACACGTAGTAAAGCTATCTTTTGAATTACGTCCGAAATTGTCGAACACAAACTTTGAAAATTTAAATATTTAAGTATAAGAATTAAATCATCAGCTTTCATTTCTTTCATAAAACGTCCGCAAATTCGTCTTTCTACAGTTCGTCAGAAAAGTCTCTTAAATAAACGATCTTTCCATCAGCAAAGTACTATTCTGCTGACGAGATCAGATGATTCTGAGGCCTATTAAATTGAGACTCATGGAAATGATGATCAAAAAATATTTGCATCATTAAAACAATTCTATTAACAAAACGACCCAATCAAAATTAGTCAGCTGATTAACCTGATAAAATAAAAAATGAACAAAAAAAAATAGAAAAAAAAAAAGTTTACCTATCAACGATTAGAAAAGATAAGTTAATCGTTTACTTAATTGGAGCAGGAAAAATCTCATTTGTCAAGATCACAGTCAGCTTTAATCACGGCGACGAGCCAATTTTCCGTAGGGCGCAGAGGAATGATTCGTCGCAGGAATTGAAGGTCGAAATTCGCGAATCGAGCCCGCGGCGATAACTCTGTCGGGCTTATTAGCCTCCCTCCTCGTCTGTCTCCCTCTCCCTCTCTCTTAAATGAGACCGTCGACTGAGTTTCGTTTGAGTAGCTGTCTGACTTGCCCCTAACCCATTCCCCAAGTTTCCGGTGACTACGATACCTATATATATACTGGTGAACGTCGAACCACATCCATCCCTCCGCCCACCTCCACCTACCTCGGTGTGCGATTTCTTTCCGGCTGTTTGCTCGCTCGGGCCACGCCGATTAACCCCGGCGCTGTTTGCACCGAGGATTGAACGAGGGAATGCTGGGGTTCCCTTTTTCTTTTTCTTTTTTTAAATTTTCATTCGACTGGATATGATAAGGTGGTACATTTTATTTATGACGTCGGTTTTTGTGGTGGTATAATATCGACGTTGCGAGATCTGAGATGTTTCTATGAAGTGAATGTGAATGCATACTTATGGGTACAGGAAATAGTTTTTTTTGGAAAATATATATGTTCACATTAGATATATACGCAGATTTATATGATTATTGACATTTTTCTAGTTTTCTTTAATGTTGGATAAAAAAAAATGACAAAGACTTGTGCTTGTAGACAAAATGAAAAGTAAGAAAAGAGTGATTGCGCAAGTAATTGATTAATTATTCTCTTTTAATATTTCAAAGTTGGAGTAGTGAATATAATCTATTAATTCCCTCTTTAGATATTACTTTGTAAATAGTATCTTATATTATTTAGATTTCGTTACTTTTTGCTTTTAGTTTATTTTCGATGTCAAGTGGTATTGTACAATATCCATTCATGGATCAAAAACTGAATAGAGTATTTTGTAGAATTTTCTATAGATTCCATGTTTATGTATACGTAAATCGGATTTGACGTATGTCATGCGTATAACTGGAATATGTAAGGAATCAATTTTGTATATTTGAAAGATTAATATCATTACTATCAATTCAATCATGTACAAAATTACAGCCAGTATTAAATTTTTATTAGAAATATCAATTTCCCTGTTTATTAAACTCCTCAATAAAGCAATTATTAATGTTTCCAGAAAACTCCATCATACGATGAAAATTAGACCTCATTCACCGAAATAGATCTCAATGATCTTTTTAATTTATTTAGTTTCGTTTACCGGGTCAATGCATTCAACGCAATTCACAAACATTTGATAAATCTCCATTCATTGCATCAAAGGACCATTGAAATTTTTCCAGCTATATTTCGATTGCTCCGAGGAATAAATTTAATTTAAATAACTTTATCAATATATAATCAATATATAAAAATTAATACATTCATTTTATTAATGCTCAGTGCTATTAATCTTTCTCTTATTTTAATTAATATATAGATAGTTCTTAATTGAAGCAATTTCTTTAAAAAACCATCTGCATTTACATCTCAACGAGAAAACAGCTAAATAATATCTCTAAAAAGATTAATGAATTCCGCAGAATATAATGAACACTTCAACGCGAGCATATCGATAAGCAAGCAGCGTAACGAGCGGTCTTTTTCAAAATTCATCTCTCGTCACATCACTTAAAACCTCATCAGACGTACTCGTCGGCCCCTTAAAAGCGCGCACCTTCTGAAACGAGCCCTCATCCGCGCCCTGCCCTCCTCGGCGTATATTGCACGGGGCGCGCACCCCCGGCACTCCGTGAGAGAAATGATTATTAGGGCGCGAGCTCATTATCCCGGCCGCCTAACTATTTCAGGAACTTTAAATATTAGCTCTCGCAGAACTGCCGGAGTTAACCCCCTCCCCTACCCTCGGCACAGTCCCTTTCTCGTATTATTCACGTCGTTGCACAATTTCGTAGGGTTGCAATTTTCGTGTCCTCTATGTTTTTTAGTCGCTCGCCACGCACCCTTTGTCTTTCTCCCTTTCTATATATTTTTTTCTCACGACCAACCGAGGAAAATTCAATGTAACGAGCGAGGAGAAATTTCGCGCGTTTGGGGTGGGAAGGGGTGGCTGGGGGGTAGGGATCGTGTAACAGGTTAATTTCAGCGGCGGGTTATGTATGGGTTATGGCCGGCAACTGCTGTGCTGCTGGTTTTATGAGGTGTTGAATTGTATCTATATTACTCATCGTGTAGTACGCGAAATGCGCCACTATTTATCAGCGTTTTTTTTATGAACTTCGCAGCCGGAAAACCGATGTTTCTGAAGTTTCCACGGGCGATGCTTCTTCGTGATAAATAACGCTGGTGCGGATATATTTTTTTTCAGTGGTTATTTATCTGCTTTGCAAAGCGTGTGATATTCACTTAAATGAAAAGATGAGAAGATGTATAACAATTTGTTTTTTTATTGTTAAAATTAATATTTCAGATTTACTTTTTCAAATGGCGAGAAACTAGGGTGAAGTAATTTGCGGCTTATTTCGTGGAATCTAAATTTTAAAAAGGTACAAATCAAAAGAAATCCAAAAATAAGAATTTTAAAAGGAATACTAGAATGTTCAGATAAATAGAAAATAGAAAAATATAGTGGTTTTGGTGGAAAATATACGATATTCTACATTTTCGTATATCTACGTATACCTGATTATTATACAATTATTTAAACAATACGTACATTTATTATTACATGCTACATGAATTACATTACATGATATTATCAATAATTACATAAAAGAAGCAACGTTCTAAAGTTTGACAATTGTGCCGAGAAATAGTCGAACGTGTAAATTCAGCAGTAACTGATTCGCCCCGAACGTGCCCCAAGAATGGCAGTGTCGCTTTGAAAAATCAATAAAAATTTTTATTTTCTTTTTTTTTCTTTATGTATGCGGTGCTTCAGATGACGTTGCTATTTTCGAGTCACGTTCGAAACGAATCAGTTATACGTGAGTGCACACGTCTGACTTTTTTCTGGCGTTACTACTTAAAATCCACGATTTCGTTAAAAAACTGAACTTTATCTTGTTATTCCTATTAATTGATTATTGATGCGGTTCTTAAAGTGACTTTTCCATGTTTAGAACTCAGTCAAAAGGAATCAATCACGCTGAATGCCCTCGTCTGCTTATTTCCTGGCGTAACTACTTAAAATCCGCGTTTCCGCTAAAAACTACATCGCGTCACTTGCACCTTTTAATTCTTCGTTGATAATAATCATCTACTATATAAAAATATTAATTTTACATGCACTACACGTAAATATTTGTTTATAATAAATTTCTTAAAAGAATAAATTAAAATAATAAGCAAAATAAAATGATTTAATATCGCGTAAGAAAACCATTCATAAAAAATATATTCTACCAGAGATAAAAGAATTCAAAGTAATACACCGATTTCTATGTTTTGATATCTAACAAATCAAAGCTGTTGCACGAATACGAAAATACTTCACGACGCAGACGAGCACCCCAAAGTCCCTCGTGGAAAATGTGTAAAACTTCCCCTGCACGCACAATGGGAGAACAAAGAGCGTTTTGATTTCGAGTAGCGGAAAAAGTCGCTCTTCATTCGTTCCCGCGGAAAATTGTCCAACTTTTTTCAGCGACTTCTGATGATGCGTCGACGTACGTGCGACGCGTTTTTTTTTCAACTCGCGTTACTACTACAGGGCCATTCTTTTTGCGGGAGAAAAATTGGTGCTTTTTATTTGAATTTCGGGCACGCGCGCCCCAACTTTTTTTACGCCGTGCCTGTAGGCTGGCCTCTCCCCTCCCCTCTTTTTTTGCTCTCATAATAGAAGCAAGCGAAAAATGCGTGAGAATTTGCCGCAGCGAGCGGAGTGTATTTTTCAACGTGGCTCCCGCATGCAGCTGCAACGATTTTTCGGCTAAAGTTTTTCCAGCAGCTGTTACTGCAACTTTGCATTCTCTCTTTTTTTCGACGTTTGTCATATTTTTCACACTCGGCGTTTGCTGCGAATGTGGAGAGTTGAAGAAAAAAAAGTATTACTAATTTTCATTGTTTATAAAATGGGATACTCGCGGACATTCTTGATAAATATCAATGTAGCAACATGTGGAGTATCATTAAATATTATATCTATATACTTTATCAGGATTTAATTTTCTAATGAACAATAATATTCAGTTTGAACATTTATTTAATTTACTGTCATTGCAAAGCACTTGTAATAAATATGATTACCAAAGTGTATTCAATTAGATATAGATATTCAAATTAAGTAATAAATTAAATAATCCTTTAATAAACATATTGCGCCACTGTACCAGTCTTAATAAAGCAATTAAAAGGCAGATGCGCTAGCGATAAATTAATCGAAACGAATAAACCGAGTCTGAAAGCTGGTCGAGGAGAGCGCAGCAGACTGCGTGGCGGAGCGATCGCGACGCTTCAAACATTTCGATTTCACACTCAGTTTGACCCGCCCCCTCTCCTCCCCACAAACTCGCTGATTTTTAGTCCATTACGAGATTCACCGTCTTTTATCCCGCCCCTGGGACGACCCTCAATCATTCAATTACCGGCCAATCGCACACTCGTAACGATCTCCTTTTCTCTCCTCGTTATCCGAGTTCGCCCCTCCGCACTGCGTCGCCTCATATTTTTTCCAGCGTTCCTTTCTAATAACACTTGTCCACAATTCGAGACTTTATCTGCTTATTTTCATTATCGACTTTTCTCTCAATTTCAGCGCCGCTGAATGGCTTTACTCCAATCGTGAAAGTGTTGTCTGCTAAAAATCCTAGCTTTTCGTGCTTTTATTTGTAAGCTCTTGCGAGAGGCTATTCTTTCTGAATTGATCGTCAAATCGTCGTGTGTAAAGAGGATTCAAGTTGAATTATTTAAATAGATTATGCAATCGTAAATTGTATACGATTAAATTATTCTTTTAGAGGCAATTTAATATCGATAAGAATAATAAAATATATAGAAATATTTTAAATCACATAAAATTTTATTGTTGCGTATATTAACTATTAAGTTATTTCTGAAAAATTTTATATTTTTGACGCAAACTGTAGTAAAACTTAAATCTTTTATGAAGTAAAACACTTTTCGAAGTTTCGCCCAAATAAGCACATTTTGGGATAGTTATGGTATTTTTGTCACAGGAAACTCGTAAAATGTGTTTTTATCATCACTGTAACAGTAGAAATCGTTAAAGCATGTTTTTCAAACTTCTTAAAAACATTTACTATATTTTTTGAAATACGTGCTGTTTAGGGGAGGCCTTACAAAATGAATTTCTGCTGCGTGAATCTCACGAAATGTATATTTCATCAGTGGGACCCGTGAAATATGCCAGTTTTTGCTAGTAAATTGAAAAACGCGCGTTTTTTTATTAGAGTTGGATATATTAAGAACGTGACTGAAAACCTGCACGCTTTAAGATAAAATAAAATTATTCATACACAATATTTCAAATATGAATTTGCATGTAAATGTAAATACTTAAATTTATTTATTTATTTTTGGTCAACGAATAAGTCTTCAATTTATAATCTTCTAGATTTATATTAAGTTAATATGTAAACAATAATAAGAATAGGTAAACATTTAAGAAAAAACGAAAAAGTTTTTTAAAAACTAAATCGTTTTCTCTCATTAATCAAAATTCTAAAATCCTTACTGCTCATGTAACTTTAAACTAACTTGATGGTTCAGGCTAAAGCGGTACGTAGAAATAATTCCACCAGATTAACATCCTGTCAATTTGATTACACTTTATCTTACCTCAGAGAGCTTAATTATCTTTCTTCCAAGTTCGCCTATCCAACTTTTTTCAATAATTCGCTTTTCACTTCCCTCACCTAATTACCTTTGTCACTAATTTTTACACAATGAAAAAAAAGTATTTAAATTAAAAAGAGAAAAAGGAAAGGGCATACCTCCGCTTCATCGCGTGACATTCACTATCAGCGCCGTCGCGGTCTTATTGAATCATAACTCAGCCGAACTGTTTTCATTAAATTTATCTCGCTACTCAGAGAATCGCATGAAAATGATAAAGAACGACCGCACTGAGACGCGTGACTCTAACTCGGCTTACGTGCGACAGCTTCGTAAAAAAAAAACAGCATACCTCCATCAAAAAAGAAGAAGAAGAAGAAGAAAAAAAGAAATAAATAAGAAAAAAAAAGTTTCGCAACCTATCGGTCCATACAGCCACGCCGTCGCTCAGCAGCGCCGCGCATTCACGTGCAAATCGCCCGTATCCAGGAAGCGCAATAAACTTGCCTCCCGCCCTCCGCATTATTAGTTCTCCGCTGCAACCTTTATCTTTATCATCAAGTCCCCCGCGCGTGTTATTGCGGATCATCAGGCCAGACGTTACCCCCGGCGTCCGCGTCATCCGCTAGCCAGCTCACGTCTTGCCGTGCCAGTTTTAATTACTCGTCGCTGCGCGATGTATCATAAAAGTTCCCACCCCCTACGCGGAGTCTACCTGCGGGCACGTGAGCGCTTTGGGGCCGCGGGGGTGGGGGAGGGTGGTAGTATCACTGGCGGCTGAGAGCACGAGATCCCGCTAAATCTCGGCGCGCGCGAGCGGCCTGGTCGTGTATTATATATATATAACGGCCCCGACGGTGGCGTGATGAGATAAGGAGGCCGGCAGGACGTATGACGCCTTAATGAATTGAGGGGAGGCCAGGCGAGATGAGGCGCGGCCTGCGCGGCTTGATTCAATTGCTTCGGCTCTTTGGGCGTTTGAGGATTCTATTTTGTGCTGTGCTGGAAGGTTATACTGTTAAATTTTCTCTTTCCGTCGTTTTTAGGCGCTCGACTGAGGTTTGTGATCGTGACTTGCGCAAAGATTCTTTGAAATTTCGGGCTTAATTTGAAGAGAGTATAAATTTATGGATTATCGTTGTCTCTGAATACAATGGAAATGTAAAAGCGAACTTAAAGTTGACACTTATTGCTTATCTTATCTTTCAAGCGTTTATTGTTTGTATAGCGGTTTAATTAGTAAAATGGAAGTATTGATAAATTCTTTAGTACCTAATTATTCTAAATCCGTCTAAAAATCAAAGTATTTTTTTTTTTAAAGTAAATTTTTATGGAAATTCTTAATAAATAAGTCCAGTTTTTAACAATAAAAAACTATATCTTTAGAATATATAGCTTTTTACATTTTTTAAAGAAAGTTTAAAATTTTAAATTGTAAGGTTAAAATTCAGAACAATGAAGTAAGATGGTTAAAAGCCAGTCATACCTTATTTAAAAGTAGAGTTTGCAAGTTCAACTATAAATTCAAATGTGAACCTTATCTATTGATAAAATTGAGCTAAAATTACAAGATACAATCTACTCTTCTTCTTATCAATGAAAACAAATTTATTTCGCAAAATAGATCAACAAATCGGATGAATTGAACACACGGCTGACTATTTTCTAGCATAACTACTTAAAATCCACGTTTTTCGTTAATAATTGAACTTTAACATTACTCGTTCTAACTAATTATCGATGCAGGTCTTTATAGATATGTTAAATCAGTTACTGCTGAGTGTTAGCGCCTGACTATTTCCTGGCGTAACTACTTAAAATCCACGTTTTCGTTAATAACTCAAATTTATCGTTTTGCTCCATTTACTTAATTATTACATAGTGGAAAAAAGACTTAATTATTAATCATGCGTACGAAAATTCAAAAAGTTGTATCTTAAATAATGAGAACTTATGAGGAATACTATATGCAACGAGTGAGATCTAGAAAGCTGCCTTTTAAGAGCTGCCTTCCCTCTCCCCCATAAAACTTCAGTCTCAACGACTTGGCGTAATGGCAATTTTTTTTCCCCCCTCCTCCTCGAGAATAAAATCTCCCGCGTAATCTCACGCCTCGTCGTCGCTCCGAAACCAGTTTTCCGACACCCCAGCGCCGATAAACGTACAATCGGCCAGCGTTAAATCGCGAGACAGCCGGACTGCCATCTGCGCGCAATCCCCCAGGGTATACCCGGCAATTCGCGTGATCTCGAAGCGTCTCCTTCAGAAATCTTCGCCGAAGTTTTTCCGCGGACAATGGCTGAATTCGCTCGGATTTCGAGAAGCTCAATCCCGGCGTGTTTATCCTCCCTCGCTTGTGCTCGGCAATTTATGCGATTTAACGGGAATTCAGGATGGATTCGAAAATAATTTGCGTTAACTTTATCGGATGGAACGGCGAAATACTTCTCGTTTAATGGCGATATTCTTTTTTGCTTTGTAAATTACTCGTGGCGATAAATCAAAATAAATAAATCAACAAAATTTATTAAAATGGAAGTATGGTAAAATAATTTAGTCTCGTTGCGATTTACGAATCTACGATGAATAAGAGACAATTGCTAAATCGGTTACTCACAGGTTACAAATGTTTACTTTTCACCTTCTTTGCTGTGCGAAAATTTGTGCGTTAATTTTTAAGTTTACTTTTAAAATTTTCTTTTAAGTAATACGAATGTAAGCGAGAAAGTCACCCGCTACTTAAAAATACAGTGTCGACCTATAAAATTTTCATGAAACATTCAAAAGTCGTATACAACGTCATAAACGTATTAAAGTGAGGCCATAAATTTGAGAGCCCAGTTATTTCTTTAGCCAATCTTATATTTGAAAATGTATCCCCAGCATTGTTTATAAACATCAGCTCATCTTGCTACATTTATCAAGCAAACTTCACAGCAATCCCTAATTATACTTGAGCTATGTAGTTACTTATTTCACTTTCTACAACAAAGCTCCTTTCGCCTCAAAGGCTTCATGTAAGCTTCATCAATCTCCCCACTCTCTCCTCAAACCGTCTATCCCTCTACCTCTCTCTGTCTCTGTCTCTCTCTTTCTCTCTCTCTCTCTCTCTCTCTCACTGTTTTGAGAAAAAGGCGTAAAACAGAAGCCTCGACTCGCCTCATCTGAGAAGGGAGAAGAAAGGGGGATGGGGGGTGAGTATTGACTCGAGGGACAATAAAGCGGGCAGTGCAGTCGCGGGTTTTACTGCATCGGCTCTCGTAAATTCGGACCTGTTTCTCGTCTCGCCTTTTTACCCCTCGTTCGAGCCCCGATACCTTCTTTCGCGCGTAGCGGAGAAAATCCCGGCGCTCACCCATAGGACTTTACGGTGAGAGAAGGAAGAAGCCCGAGCTTTTACTCAGCCTGTCGTTGTTTCGGGTTATGTCGCGCGACTGGCCGGATGGATGGGGGTGGCAAAGGGGGGGGGGCAGTAACAGCGACGAGATTCATCGCAACGAGCGGCTAGGCGCGCGCTATGAATTGATGGGATGAATCTTTTATGAGCGCCTCGCTCACCGGACGCCTGCCGCTTTACCAATGAGACACGCGCGACGCCGCGAATCGCACGCGCTCGAGATGAATTTTCCGGGATTAAGCTTCGCCGGGATGCGTGGCGATTTATATGAGCGATGGATTTTCTTTGGTACGGCGATTTATTGGCGCAATGGTTAATGAAGCAATCAACGGCGAAGTGACGATAGTCCAAGGCTTCTCGGGAGATTCTTCTATATGTGTGCTAAGAAAAGCTTGCGGGAAAATATACTCTTAATCATTAGAGCTGGAGGGAATAGTTAAAATATCAGGAAAAAGATAATAATGTTTAAAATAAAAATGTCAACTTTTTTTTATGTTTGCATTAATTTCTTCGTGAGACCTGCGTCGATAATTAGTTAGAACGGGCAATATTAAAGATCCATTATTAACGAAAACGTTGGTTTTAAGTAGTTACACCGGAGAATAGTCAGACAAGTGTTCAATTCATCAGATTTTCAGAGCTATTTGGCGAAATAAAAACGTTTCTTCACGTAGAATTCTAAGTGAAGCTTTATAATATGCATACCTACTTTTGGAAATAAATGATACATTTTCCTTTATCTTTTGTTTTCCTTCTTGTAAGTGAACTAATTATTTTTTAGTGGCTGCAATCGAATACCCTTTTTTGTGGGTCGAATTATTTAAGTTCCCAGTATGAAGAAAATAGGAGTATTTTACAGATATTTTATAACATAATATATATAAATGAATCTACAAAATGTGCAATTGATAACTTAATTCACTCAGTACGATGAACAAACGCAAATTAAAATTAACTTTAATTTTCAAAAAGGCATTAAATTCAAGACGTAAAAGAAAATAGGAGTGGTAAGTAGTAAAAATCGGTATAAAGGGCCAGAAGTGTGAATACTGAAAACTAAATGAAATAATAGAGTTCATTTAAATAATTTGACCTCGTAATTTTTTTATGTTCACTCGTTCAGCCGAGAATGAGTTATGCTAAATCAGGAAAATCCACTCTCCCCGCGACAATTTGCTTTAGAAATTTTTCGATAACTCCGTAGGACGATAATAAAGTTTGAATGTATATTTAATGATAATGCAGTGTCTGCGCCCGGTGTAACTCACTTCGCGAGTGTAAAGATAAGGTAATCCGCGTAAAATTTTCGAAAGTCCTCATCGGGAAAATTATGCCGTAACGCCGGCCGATTCCCTTAGACTCGTAAAACAGTTTCCCGCGCGCGCGTGCGCCAATAAAATCGAATCGCCTTTAAGATGCGTCGACGTCAACCAACGCAGCACAAACTTATCGGACTCTCCACGGCTGCTGCTTCAATTTTTCTATCGCGCTAAACGATCTACACTTACTTTTCTGGGTAACTGCACGATTTTGCGATACAATCGAATCCCATGTTTCTTCTGAAAATGGTTGATTTTAAAATGAAAGAACGATGTTTTCTTTTTTATTTTGCGGTTGTTAATAAGAAACTAAAATTTTTTGTAATACTCGCTGGAGCCGAGGAAGTCGAGAGGGAAAAATATTATTCTCTTAGTATGATTTTTCAATTAAATAATTTAGTAAACTAAAATATTTGTTTTTAACATGTGCATAAAAAATATGTTAAAGAAATGTTTGTTTTGAAATACTTTTGTTTTCTAGCTACAAAATTTCTTTCTAAAATAACATTTGCAATGATTTTAAATTCATAAAAAGAATTTAATAAAAAGAACAAAACTGCGATTAAAGAATAAAGTAAAAAAAAAAAGAGAAACAAGAAATTTTTTCGTTCAACACTCTTTCCGTTGTTTACCATAATAATTAAAATGCTATAAATCTTCTAATTAAAGCGCGAATTAACGTTAAAATTGCAGATAAACACGAGTCGCGTGGGAGAGCGCCCAAGTAAATACATAAATAGAAAATATGAGAGCCGCCGGAGTAGTGGAGATTCCATTAAAAAGGAGAAAGCAAGGCGAAATAAGGCTGGCCCCAAACGAAATTAAAATATGCAAAGGTAAAACACTTGGCGTAATCCAGTTTAATAAAGGAAGCTTGTCGTGCGTCTCCACTCGGGAGTTTATCCACCTCCCAAGATCCTCCGTCCCCTCCTCTTGATCCTCGCCAGCACCTCCCCCCCCCACCACAGTAGCCGCTGCTACTCCACTCTCGGGGCTCCATTTTTCTTTCGCGCTTCGTAATGCAGATCCGGCCGCCCGTCCGCGCGTATATACACCCGCGTATAAAGCACGCCGGCCGCATAAATCAGGCCGAACTCTAATTTCCTACAGCCGTCGGACAATAACAAACCTCGCCGATTCAATTGCGTCCCGTAGCGTACATATATAATCGAGGACGCGCGTACAAGTGTATATTTGGGAGCTTGGCGAGGCGAGGCCTCCTCCCGCTCTAAATCACCGACGTCTAATTTCCTAAGGATACAACTTTCCCGGCCGGTATTTATAAGGAGCGAAAGAGAGAGAATGTATATATGTATACATTGTATATCTATACATTACAGAGAATGTATGTGTATACAGAAAGAGAGAGAGAGAGACAAAGAGAGAGAGAGTACATATAGATATATATATGTATAGATATATGTGTGAGAGAAAGAGAGAAGTGCATCTGCATGTGTATAGAGAGCGAAAGAGAGAGGAAAGGGAGGATGGGGGTTGGTGGCGGGGTGGCGATACTTCACGATCTCTTGCTGGACGCATACGTTTCTGTCAGGTTGTTAACCGTTCCACGAAGCAGTTGTTCATATATACGCGCTATATTTTAGTAATATACCGTGGCCCCCGGTCGCGCTCGATTTATCGGCTTCTCAGAATCGCTTGCTCGTGCACCAGGGTAGAGTCGTCTGTCTGGCAGAGTAAATATTTCACGGTAATGAGTGAAATTTCGATTTTTCGCAGGAAGCTTCATCAAAGCCGTTGCAATATCCTTTAACCTTTTTCAAATTTAAATTAAATTGAAACTTCAAAGCCTGCGATATCCTTTACTCTTTTAGAATTTAAATTAAACGTTAGAGAAAAAGGTTGAGCTGAGCGAATATTTTGTTTATTAAAATGATAAATAAATAATTTCGAGTTTTGTTCTTCTGGGAAACTTTGCCAAATTTTCGGAAAACGATATTTCAATTTTACCTAAATAAAGGTCGCGATTACGTTTGCACGTTTGCAAATCCGGATTTGTATCTATAGATTGCAGAATTATTTATATTAATTATTTTTTCGATAAAAAGATTGATAAAGTCATATGGTATCGAAATAAGAGTAAAAATCAATAAGAAGATAATGCAACGTAAACAAAATACAGAAATAATTTTCTTCCCCAAGATCGTCAATAAAAAAGTTGGAATCGTCATATCACTTGAATTTCCTTTTTCTCGTCTTTGAAAGAAAAACGACAAAAGATCATTTCCAGATATATTTATCCTAGTGAAAAAAAGTAATCATTTTTTTTTACTGAGGCACAGAATTACTAAAAAAAAGCACATCAAACTTGGATATCTGAAATAATTGTGATTCAAAAGCACCTTCCCAGGGAGATTACTCGGGGAAAACAATAACAGCAACAAATCGCGTCTGGCGCGGAATAAACTGCTCGACAGTGAAAAGACGGACGTTCTCGCAGCGCGCAGTGCATACAGGCGTACGAAGCGACATCTTTCAAGATCGCATTTGCCTCCGAATATACGCTCAAGTCGATATGCGAATGAAATTGAGTTTCCCTCTCGTGCCTCTGCGTATACATGCATACGGTCGAGCCCATCGATGCAATCCCCTCATCCCCTCCTCGCTACTGACATACGCGAAATGCCTGACCACCTCCTCTTTTTTTTTCTCTCTCGCTCTCTCCTTTACGCCCAGGGAGACTTTTCCGTGCCATCTTTCCCTCTTTCCGCGCCGGTAAATACATTCATACATGCGATACCTGCACTCCCCTGAGGGATGTAAATTTATGTGCATTGCTTTGCGTAATCCGGCGCCTCTCCAAATTTGCCGGGGCGACGTTTCGACTCCGCGGGAGCAGGAGTGCTGCGGGCCACTTGAGGCGCCGGATTTTCGTGCGGCAGGAGTGGATTGACTGCTCGTGTCGGAGTAAAGAATTTCTCTGCGCGGAAAGGATGTATTCCGGGGAAGGAATCGTAAAATTTGGTGTATATTTTAGTATTATTATTAAATAAATAAATAAATAAATAAATAAATAAATAAATAAGGTAAATAAGTTCATTTTTGTACATTTTATTTCCACGTTCGGAATCAAATCCGTCCTCTAGTGAATGAGATTAGATTTAGGCCCTGTTGAACTACTGCCAGATTTATGCTACTTTAATGGTGTTAGGGAAACGTATGAGGAAACTACGGGAAACTTTCACAAAAAGGAGTTCCCGACAATAGGAACGGGAATTTTTATAAGCGGGGAAACTTACATGTTTTTCATTTGATTAATCTAAGGCTTATCGAGATCAGTGGAAAGCTTATAATATTTCCAACGATCTAAGCATTTAGAAACTCGCTAAAGTTTACTTTGAATGAAAAAGTTCCAGAAAGAGCAGAAACAGAACAGTAAATTTTCTCAGAACAGTAATTTTTTTATGTTCAAATGTGTCTATTCAAAGCAATAATTTTTTCTGAGTAAAAAATGACCTTATTTAAATTTTCTAAATTTAATTCTTTCATAAAAAATGTGAAGATATTAAATTAGATCGCCGTACCTATACTAAGAAAAACAGATTTCAGGAAAGGTCTATTTGCATTTTTAGAGCACTAGAGTAAAATAAATTATTCCAAAACTTAATAAATTTTGGAAGAATAAGTTTATCAGGTTCTGAAAGAGTTTACTGCACTCTAAAGCTTCTAAAATAGCAGATTAAACTTTCTTCCTTACAAATAACAAAATAATCGCTGAAATAAAATTAATTAATTTGTTTGTTTCGCTACGAAAAATACACTCATTTCCTCAAATCCATATACTCGAGCACCAGTGATAGCCAAGAGTTTTTCGAATAATCCAGTTCTGCAGTTACATCACTTTAACAAATTTAAAGAATTTTCCAATTTACCTTTACATTAGGTAAACAAATTACTTCAAAGATACCTGAACTCCCCAACATCAGTCACCTCTCATTTCGCAGTAGCAAAACTACCCCCGATCTACAATCACCGAAGAAAAAAAAAACCAATAGACCTCCAATGACAGTTTAGCACCATCGACTTCCCCAGTGTTTGCCTCCAGGGCGCGCATGCGAAATGGACCCGCCGTCGAGTAGCGAGTGCAATTTCTGCGGTATTCGTCGACCCTTCTCCTTCCCCCCTTGACGTCGCACCTTTTGAAAAAGACTTCTTTGCGGAAGTCGATATACCCCCCTTACCTCTTCAGCGAGAAATTGTGCGAGTCCACGCCCGATGTGTCGCGGGGACGCTTTTCTTCCGCGACGTTTACACGCGCCACCCGTCCAATTTCCTAACGCGCTCTGTGTACCTATGTGTGTACGTGTGGACGTTTTCGTGTTGGTGTGGACGAGGCGCACGCATCGCCGACTGGATGATGTTTCCCTTCAACCAGCAAGGCACGACTTTATTGGCCCGACTCGCTGTAGCTCCGGCTTGCGCTCCTCCAATTTTTTTATTTCACGGCAAGTGTAAGCGAGGAGAATGGCTGCAGATTGGAAAATAAACGATGAAACTTTTTCAATCTTCGGAGTTTCGTTTTTGTTGAGAATGAAGTTAGCGTAAAAATCTACTGGTCTTGAGGGGGTCGGGGAGATTCGTTTCTTTGTTCCAAGGTCGCTTGGTCGCACTCCGCTCACCGTTGGTGTTTCTTTTTTTTTGCAGAAAGATTATTATTTAAGGAGTGTTGGATACATTTTTGTAAATGTTTAAAATTTATGTATACTTTTGCAGTAAGACAGTGATTTGTTCGATAATAGAGTCAAGAAAGATAATGATAGAGTATTTTATTTAAAAATAAAAGGCTATAAATATGAAAGGGTGTAGGTGAATTTGATGAATATAATTTATTGTAAATGTATTTGACAATTATACTGATGGATCTAAGACGACGAGTATGATCACAAGTTCTATCAGTCCTGAAATGTTAACGTACATAAATTTATTAATTTAAAATTACTGGTGCTCTCATTACAATTTTAAAAATTAAATATTACTACTATTAAATCGCTTTACTGGTGGCAGCTTATATCAGCCATGTCATCCGTATAAACATGGAATTGATAGGTATTTTGTAGACGCGTGAGTACAGTTTCAGTTTTCTAGAAATAAACGAGACTGACGGCACTAATCATTTTCGTCAACAACAAAGCCACCACGATTTCAATTTGCAATTTCAATTAAATCGACAGTCGAAGGGATTGTATTAAATCACAAAGTTACGTACAATAAATAAAAAAATAATCGAATAAAAAAAAAATATTTTTTAGATTTGATACATGTTTTTTTCTCAGTTTAGCATACTATATTATCATTTAATTTTATTTACTAATGAAGCAAGAATATAATTTATAAAGTTACCCCTTGAGATAAAAAAATATTATAAAAATAAAACAATAAAAATATACAAAAATATTGTAACTCATCTAAAAAAAAAAAAAAAAATTACTATTCTAACCAACGAAACCAAGTCCGAAAAAAAACAGACCATAACTACCGTCGAATCATCGACAAAAGGCGTGTGATAATTTGAGGCCTCGCTCGATTGAGCATTATAGAGCCCGGTATAATTTTAAAATCACCGCCGGATAGGGGGGGGGGGGTGGGGGGGTGAAATTCACGTGCATCGATTCTCGCGCCCCGGGACTCGCGGTCAGTTATTCATTTCCATTTCGACGATCATTTTCCGGCCATTCCCTATTCCATCCATCAATGGATTTGGCTAACTGATGGACCGCTCCGGGGGCCGCAATCGGTGTCCGGCGCAGGCAGCGCTAATCGCTTCCCCCTCGTCGTCGGCGAGTTTTCCCGACTAAGATCCGGCCGGACGTTAAACTCGCGACTGCGCCAATTACGCTGTCCACGGACTCGAATTAATTTGCCATCCAGTGGTGGGGGACCCTCTGCTGCTTTTCTTTTTTAACACAGTCTTTCCACCGGACAAATATTTCGTTATACGTTGCGCGTCCGCCGAGGGATTATTTATCGCGCGCGCGATGCGCATAAATTATAGTCTCGATAGCCATCGTAAAAGGTGCGCTGGTTCGTTTCAATTTTGCTGGGAGGGAAATAAATTTTTTTTTTGCTTTAAATTTGAATTAAATTGTTGTGTATTTTTCCCCGTTTATCGCTAATTTATGTGTACTGCGTGGGCTTTAATAGGCTGTCGATTATTGGTTTACGCGCGCTGCGCGGTTTCTTTTATTGCCTTAGTTTGATAGAATGGAAATTTAATGCTCGTAAATGTTTTCGAGTGATGGCTGGAATCGATTACGTTACTGCGAGTCATATCGACAAATATTTATAATGATAAAAAATAATTTTATCGACGATTGACTACGCTGAATACCTTCAATAGTGCGAACGATTTTTTTCGATGGTCACGTGAGTGAGAAGAAGGATTATGCGAATAAAAAATACACAAGAATTATTTAAAATCAACACTCAGATAATCGTGTATCAAAAATAAACTTAATAGTATTTTCATGAAGAGATCATTGACAAATTTGTAAATAAATAATCATCCGAAAGTAGTTTTCCAAAAATTGTGTTGGGCAAACTATTATTCTTTCTTAAGTTCAAGTTCAAGTTCAGAGTAGTTTTTTGTAAAATTCATTGAAGCATCCAGTTTTTTTTTTAACAATAGTTTTACTGGAAGATTATTTAAATAGTATTCGAGCTTCCTGTTACGCTTTTTCAAGATTTAATTTATTTATTGAATTAAAAAATCATTATCGACTTCATTCAGTACATACTTATTGAAATCAATCATAAACTCCTCAATAACATTATGTAGCTAAAAAGAAACCCTTTTTAACAGACCGAGACATTTGTATTATTAATTAAAAAAAAAATATACAATAAACAAAAACGTTTATTAAAAATGGCGCTAATTCAAGCTCGATAAAAAAATCTTTCGAAAAAAGGGGGTTGCCCCATAGGCTCTGCGGTCAGTAGTTCCAGCGGCATAATGCGATAAACGCCCATGAGTCTGGTAGCTGCACGGCGTATTTCACCCCTATCGTAATCGTCCGTCATAGGGCAATTCATCTGTCGGATCGCGGCCGGCGGGACGCATCGAAAAATCAGCTTTTTTGCCGGCGGCGGCCCGCGGGGAATTCAATTTACATCGGCCCTCGCCGTGGAATGTTTCCCTGACGCCTCGTCGAGCGTTAAAGGCTGACCTTTCGGACACTCGCACGCGGCGGGCATCGATCGCGCGTCAAAGCATATCGAAACGATATTCACGATTTAATACAGATGTCTATCGCATGTGTAGGCTTTTTTTTTAAATTATACTTTCAGAAAGGATTTTTTAACAAACTGTCGTTATACCGTTCGTTTTATTAATTATGTTCGATAAATTTTTCTTTTTAAAAAATTTAATGTAGGTGATTGTTTACGTTCAATGTTTCTAAAATTTTGTATAAAAATTTCTTATTGCTGAATAATACCATTTCAAACCACTGTTACTATTGTAATCATTTGTTACTGAAGTAATAGCTAAAGTTACTGAAACTTATTTACACGTGAATTAAATTTTCTTGCGTCATGCATAAAGTTGTAAATAGCAGCTTGTTTGGAAAATCCAGTAGTTAATGGGGATACTGAAAAATAATTTATTTTGTTTTATTTTTAAATCAATTGTTGCAGGTACTGTACTAGATTGTATCAATCAAGGCACTATCTGTGGAATTATTGGTGGAATTATCATTCAATATCAGGTTTATGAGTGGCCATGCGACAGTTCAGTTAATTCGTGAAATACGTAAATATGAATGCAACAATGCTTGCAAAGCTTAACTAGACGGATTATGAATAGGCAAATCAGTAAAAGCTCTTTTCATTCATGAAAATTAATAAGCTCTTCTGATCGCTATCGATTTGCGCATTGCAATTGAAAAAACATTGTATAAATATGCAATTATTGAACTTAATCTACCTACAGTCATCCTTTTGAACAAAGAAATAAGATTTAAAATATAAATACCATTCTTTAAAAGTTTTTTTTTTTTATTTAAAAAGTTCTTTACGAAATAGATCATTTTTCTTAAAAGTTTTCTAATATCAAATTTAAAATAGAGTCCACTCCATTTAGATCTAAATAGGTCCTACTTTTCTTCATTAGCTTCTCTGCTTGCATTCATTACTCTCAAGTACAAACCCAAAATGAAATTACACAAAAATTAGTTACACGACGCTAATAGATAATTAATCTTACAGAATAATTTTTTTAACTAATTAATAAATTAATATGTCAAATTTGTGTGGTCTTTTTAGTGTAATATTCAACATTTTTGTGTGATTTCCGTATCGTCAAAAATTTCCATAAAATTTACAAAAAATTTACACATAATTTTTGTGTAAAATTTTTATGTAAAATCGGACTCTTTTTTTTTTTTACAGTGTAATTAACCATCCGCCTAAATTCCCGCGCAACACGGCCGCCAACAAAAGGCCGCGATTTAAAGGTATATCCTATACGAACGGGCTCAAAATCAAGCGCTACCAGTTTTACCATTAAACTCCCGTCAATTCCCTATCGCGGCCGCGGCGGTAAATAAACAACAGCGGCTCCGGGCATTCCCGTCGAATTCTCGGGCGAATTAATATGCGCGCCGCGGCGGGCGCGCCCGCGCGCACTTAGGGCCGTATCGTAATGATGCAGGAGCGCTCATGCATTTGGAAATTCATATTCGGCTGTTAGTGGCGTCGGGCTGGCTCCAACGGCCCGGCCCTCTATATCGGGGCTCCATTACAGAGCGAGGGGCGCGCCCCCGTCCTGGCGATAACTGGGGTGTGGGGGGTGGGGGGTGGAGGCCAGGAGCCCCGGCCTAATGCAGAATGTACGATCGGCTTCAGGTAAGTCAACGTCTAGTCGGAAGCGTAATACCCCTCTCCCCTCCGTTCCGCGTCCCACTTTGCCCGCTCGGAGCGAGAGGTTGCCGCTTTTGCAGATGGAACCGACCATCGCGTCACGGGCGCCGGAACGGCTAGTTGGATAGCGATCCAGGCCAGGCTGATCCCCGATCCGTTTAGACCCTTATCGTTGACGATCGGTAAAGGGATCTTCGAACTTTGGCTTGGGTTAAGGGGGAGTAAAATATCCATCTTACTTCATTTACTTAGGTTGGGATGGGGGGAATTTTATTTTGACATTGCTTTTTTTTTGTTCTTTTTTCCGTTTTGATGAAGAAGCTTGAGGAAAAAGTTTTAGGTGAGTGGACGGCGCTGTTTTTTTTTTCGTTTCGCGGGGTTGTTTCTGTTAGTTTGGGAGGAGGCGAGCTCCATGCTCCGGGAGTTAAAAAGTTTGTTAGGTGAAATCTTTAAGGAGCAGGAGCAATCTCTTTTTTTTTTTTTTTGTTTTAATGAACTTGCTGCTGAAACAATAAAATTTTTATAGAATGTATTTTCAAAGGAATAAATTATACAGCCATAGCACAATTTGTAGTCTGGAAATAAAAAAAATAATAGAATATTAAAATAAGTTATTGTTTAGTCAATCGCCAGGATAAATACATTTATTAGCTGCTGCTGATTAATTAGCTAATGCAGTAATTTAATCCTGTATTAGAAAAATATTATAAAAGCGATTACATTATTCTTCATAAATACGTTGAGTGGATGCATAAACAAATAAATACAGATTTAGAATGTTGGATAATATACTCGAATAAAATTGTTATATATGGCAGTAAAATACGGTATTCTTCACACCCTGTTTAGCCATCATCATCCCTCGATACAACTTTCTCCGATCAACTTATGGCCTCGATGATTTATCAAAGCGAGGGTATCTGTTCGTCGGTGTGGTTATATAGAAAGAACGCAGATGGGTCATCCATCAAGTTCGCAAGCTCGATGGTACATTTGATTTTATTTGAGTATTATTTTATTGTGACACGCAAGCATTGCGTTTTTACATGAAGAATAGAAATTTTGGACGAACAGTTAATAAAATGCATTATCTTGCCTTAAAAAAAATAAGATAAAAAAAAAGAAAAAAATCATCTCTATTTCATTAGGATACTTTCTCATACTTTCTTGAAAAATAATAAGACTTGAAATATTGAAATATTGAAAAACTGACACCGAACTTAATTTCCAGTAAGTCTCTTATAGTTGAAATGAGAGAAAAAAAATTAAAAATTAAAAATTTTCATTCAACAGTTACGAAAATTCATACTTACGAGTAGAACTTTTAATGTGATTCCATTTTTTTTTTATTTACTTTTTTCAAGTTTAAAATTATTAAGAATCGGAAAAAACGGAAACGCGTAACGTGAAGTGGTGAATTTATCGGTTTCAATTAAACCGTAATGCGAAAAAGCGTCGAGCATAAAATCACTTCGTTTATCACTTTTCGATTTTTATGCAAATAATCCGGTTGGACGTGCTAAAGTGCACAAAGTACAGCACAATTGATTTGAGCTGCGCACGAACCGTGAGAACGGAAAAAAGCAGTTTGAGCCGAGCACAACGCGATATTAACTTCATAATCGCAGAAATGACGTTAGTTCTCGTCGATTCCTTCGATCGACTTTCCGCGCCTTTTTTTAATCAAAAACTTTGATTAGATATACTGCTTTATCTACATTCATTCACTTATATATCCAATCAATGATCGATGTATCAAACGACGTATGAATTAATTTATATTTTTATTTATGGATCCTTCAAATGGTATATTTATGATTATCAAAATGGTGGTAATAGTTTTATAACCTTAGATTTGTCTTTGACTTTCGTTTTTAAAATTGTTCAAGAGAAGTTTTTTTTTTAATTTGTTTCTTGGACTGTAAGATCTACAGAGTTTACTGGAGTGTAAAGTATACTAAGGATGGCTTATACAAAATGATCTTTAAATGAACTGGAATATCTAATTTAAGGTATAATTTAAGTTCACAGACTTGTATTTTTCCCTCACATAGAATAACATCATAAACTGCAACATTTTTCAGGAGAAAAAAAAGAAGTAAAAATAATTAAAACTCGTTGAAATTCTAGATCAAATTTTCTCTATTTCAAAGTGATTGTCAATCGCAGTGCCCCTCGTTGCTTGCTCTTCATCGCTGCAGGTGAGCAGCCAAGCCTACGACACAAAAAGCGTCGCTCAAGCGATCATTTTTAAACTTTTATCGTTGGCAGCTCGAGTCGCTCGGTCTATTATTCATCCGTTAATCTCGTAAGATGCATTGTTTCGCGAGCTCGCGAATAATTCAGCATCGCTCCGCGGGTGGCTTATTGCTTTAATGCATTACTCTCTCTCTCTCTCTCTCTCCCCTCTCCTCTCCTCTCTTTCCCCTTATCTCGGATTTCGCTATTGGGCCCCGAAAGCTCGTCGCTTCATTTGCGGGCTCCCGGCTGCTGGTTCACTTTAAGAGCCAACAACTGTTGCATAAATAACGCCTTTTAGCTACCCGGTAATTACGTCGCTCATCCCCTTGTTGTTCCACCGATTTTATGACGCGGCCAAAGTTGCGCAATTGTGTTTAAAGGTTTTTGTTGCCTCGCATCCCTCCCCCCCATCCATGACTTTTCGGGTATCGCGCTGAATTATGCGTATTGTGGAACTTGCTTGGGCACCGCGAAACAATTAAACCATTTTCCGTGAATTGTTCAATGCTGGAAGGATTTTTTTTTGTTTTGGTATCAGATGTAATAACTTTCGTTTGTATGGAGGTGCACTTTTGCTACTTTGAATACATTTACTGGAAGGGGTGGGTTTTTTTCTGAAAGGTAATTTTTGATTTTGGTATTATAAAAAGAGTTAACAATAGTATGTTGATATTAATAATAGTTCTACATTCTCTTTTAAAAAGCAAATTAACAAAAAAAAATCTTAGTTTTAGAAATTGGATAGCAGTATCTAACTATTTATTAATTTTCTACATTTATCTCATTTCATAGAGGAAGCTTTATTTAATAAATTTTCTGTAATTGACTGAAAAATGTAAAGTAATCGAAAAACAAGAATAATAATACGTAAGTTACTACAAATACATAACCAATGGTTCGGAATGTTCAAAATCTGCAGGCTGGTTTATGTTCTGTAACTGAAAAGTAAGTGCATTATACAAAGTGTGACTGAACCACTAAATGGATTAAATAAAAGTATTCAAAAAGCATTCCCCATGCCGCGCTGCATTATGCACAATGCAGTCGGCTATGTAAAGCGATTTACCTAAAGTGATTATTGTGTACTTTTGTCAAGTGTACTCATTCTTGCTTTATTATTTAATGGAACGGGCAGCAGCATTGATATTTGAATATTGTTTTTTTTATATATAAAATTGCTAAAAATAGTAGTGAAAAAACTGGTCTTATTTTTTAATTATATATTTATTATCAAACTCAAATTATCAAGTATTAAGAATTATAAATCATGAACATGATCATCTAATCTGCTTGAAATCATTAGTGAATTGAAAAGTGCTTCATATATTTTCAAGCTTTTATACTTCATGTAAAGTGACACCCACAGAAAAATTAATTTCCTATAATTCACTAATGTATATATGTAAAAAAAACTTAAAATTAACGTATTCTCTTTTCCTTTCCACATATAAAAACCTAATCACTGGCGCTTCGACCATTTTTTCGTTCTTCATAAAAACAAAAAATGCAAATTCGAGTTTCTCCACAATCAGAAGAAAAAAAGAGCGCGAGTGGGTGGTGGGGGGTTACAAATAAAGTCCGGCTAAAAAAGTGCAGCAGTTGAACGTTGGCCTTACTAATCTGCGCGTTGGGAGCAATATTTCGCGGCGGCGCCATAAATCGGGGACGTGGCTGCAAAGCTTGCGCTTCCTATTCCGCCGCGTCTCTCGCGGGGGTCGCGCGGGGCTTCCGTCGCGCTTTATCAAAGTCCGCGGCGACCGCGAAGTTAGAGCCACGACCCGCCACGACACCCTCGAAATCCGTCCGCGTTCCTGTAAATTTTTGGCGCTGCGTCTTTTCTCTGATGTATTAAGTTTTTTATTTTGTTATAGATAAAGCGAGGCACGATTTATCGCTGCTGCTTTTTGTGATTTGATTTCTTTTTTTTTTTACGTTATTTATTATTGTTTATACGAGTGAGAGAGAAGTAATTAGGTAGTAATTAGGCAAAGTTCGTGGCTTTGAGAGTAATTTATGTACTTGTCTGACTATGTTAGACTGTTACTACTAAAGTAGATGTAAATGTTTCAAAAAGTGCGATTGCTTTTAATGTTTTATGTGTTTTACTTCTGTTACTATTATATATTATACTAGCGAGAAAATAAAGATCAGTTCCTTTGCTTTATACTTATAAATGCGCCCGACCACAATTGACTGTTACTACTGAAAGTATTGAAATGTTTTCTTTGCTTTTACTCAATTCTGTCGCTCTAATATAAAACAAACTTATGCGTAGGCCTGACTATATTTGGTTGTTACTACTTGAATGCATCAAGACCTTTCATATTTAGTAGCTTTACGAATTCTAGCCTTCAGATTTTTATGAAATTTGAAGATAGCAATAAGCTTAAAGTAATGTAAACTTAAAATTAACTGAAAATCCACATGTAAACGATCTTAGAGAATTTTTAAATGGCCCAATAGGACAAATTGATGTTACATTACTAAGCAAGGAGTTGTTAATACGTTTAATTATAAAAAATTTAATTTTTAATTATTAGCCTATTAAAAAGAAATTGTAATAACGTAAATATTCTTTCTTTTCAAATTTAATTTTTTAAATAATTCTTCCTACAAAAAACTGTGCACGTTAATTTTTTAAATCAAACAAATTATGCGTACACTACTGTAATATTCTTTTTAAGCATGTATTTTCTTTCCATGTCACCTCTAAATAAACTTCAAAATATCAACTTAAGAAAATATGAAATTTCGAAAACACAGCGGCAAAATCAGCCGAGCAAGCAGCTCGAAGCTCTCCGAAAATCCCCTATCACAGAGCGTCGAGAGGATATTTTCCGAACAGCCTTTAAGCGGCGAAAGTCAAAGTGCACGCCGCTCCGAGGGGGTGGATTCGCGCGCATTACTGCAAATCAACGAAAGCAGGCCAAAAAAATTTCCGTCAACTTTCCCACGCTGTAGGCACGCGCACTCGCTGGCGGCGAATCTACATTCCGAGCAGCCCGCGTGGCTTGTCTTTGCCCACTTTTCGTTGTGCAAACAGTGCGGCGCCGCAGCCGCGAATGAAAATTCGCCGTGTACACGATGAGGCGCGCATGGTTCCCGCGGCAAGTCACCCGGGATGCGCGGCTTACGTATACCCTTTTGCCCGGGAAAATTCAATTTGCGACGAGCGCGCTGAATCGCTGAAAGTTTTTTGACTCGTGCTGTTTCTCTTTATTTCTGATTAGTTCTGTGCGATGCGCGCGTTACGAAATTTCGCTGGATTCGGATGTTTAACATAAGCAATTTGGCTACTTGTGAATGCGAGAAAATCGATGGCAAGTTTTTTTTTATAGCAATCTACTTTGTTTTATAATAATTCACTCTTTTTTTTTTAATTATATTTTAGCGATTTATTTTATAAAAATTAATTTTAATTATAAAATCAACGATTGCAGTAAAATTGCAGATCCAAAATAATATTTGAGTTAGAAGATATAAGAGAGAGAACTTCGGGCAGAATCATTCAAAATAGCATCGCGGAAAATTTCCATACTTTAGCATATACATTTGCTTTTTAACGAGATTCTGGAAATGCACAGGAAAATCTTAAGAGAATAATTGAAATTTAAGATTGTTTATGTCATAAAATTTAATTATTTTTAAATAAATCTAGAATTGTAAACGAATCTTATATTGTACATTAAAAAATATAATTAAATTTATCAGTTTCTGATTTCAGATTTTTATCTTTGATTATCTACAAATTAATGTTAAATTTTGAAAATTCGTAGCAATTCTAATCTTTATCATTATGTTCCTATAAATTATCTATAATATATCTATATAAAAATTCAATTGTACCCTGTTTCGGAGAAATTATTGCAATGTCTTACCGAGACTGTCTATTACTACTTAAGCTATTTAATCTAGTAAAAGTTAATTCAATCATTTAAAACACATTTCCTTTGATTATTTTATTACAGAAAATTAATAAAAAGTTTACTCATAATAAGATAAAATAGAGTACTAACCAATAAAAATTGTAAGATAGAACAATAATTTTAATAGAACGACGAATTTGGATTTCAACGCAGTAATTCCTTCACGATCCAATTGAAACAAAGCATTATTAAACCGGATCAACAGTAAACACTCATTGACAAGTCCAATTAGAAAGGAAAATTTATATTTTTTTATGAACCTTTTAGACCTTCAACTTTATCAAGCCGTTATTAGTTCCCTATTTGCCCGCTGACGTCGCGGCATTATAAAAAAAAGTCATCTCAGTACTTCCTTTTTTTTTTTTTAATTCCAACGTCAACTTTGTAATTAGCTCGACCTGTAAAAAGCTCACCTGTCCAATATAGGAAGGGGCTTTAAGGCTTTCGCCTCCGCCACTGGATGACTTCCAATCTCGTTTGCCATCTTCGCGGTTGTTCTATTTTCCACTCCCGTTGTTTTTCTCCTTTACTCTTCCTTCCGCGCGTGTCTTCGCCTGTCCTCGTGATTGATTGCAATTAATGTCTGGACTAACGAATTTTCTTGCATCGCGGAAAAAGGGGACATTCGCTTTTACTCAAATTAATTAACAGTTAAATAAGGCCACATGCGCAGTTACTTTATGCACGTATAGTTTTGAGTTCTTATTGATATTTCAATCCGTGTTACACATTTACGTACTTTATGTAAAAGAACTAATATTGGAAAAAAATGAATACACTACTTTTAAGAGAAAACAGTAACTGTGCATTTGCGCGAAGAGAACGTCTAAAATATTTTAGTACGAATGTAAACTGAACCGCTGCAGCACGAACATATTGCACTATCGAAGTATGCATTTTAATACAGTTCGGTTTCGTACGAAATTTGCAAAGCTTTATGTGTGCAAAAAGAAGCTTGAATGTATGCAATAAAAGCAGCAGTGCCGTGTAGTTTCGCTGTACGATAACTGCATGCAAAAAGACCATACGATCGGTACAATAACAGAAAACAGGGTGCTGCGCTTGAAAAAGAAGAAAATCCTGTACTACATTTGTCAAACGCGAGCTTAATAATAAAATTAACAAAATATAATGTAAAGCCCAAAGCGAGCGGAGCGTGTTTAAAACAATTTTTTGCGAGCCCTTTCAGAAAAGAGCACATCAAAATTCGCGAATTTTCGCGCAGCTTTATTCCAACGTTTCAATTATAAACATCGCTTTGAAAAGGGAGCCGACATTGTTTTTCTCCCGCGGGCCGTGCGATAAAGACTCATAGGCGCGCGCCTGTACATGTGCGCTCGGCAGTGCTAAAGAATGAGCTTGTGGATTACGTAAAATCCGCCACTTCACGGCGCCGTCTTCTCTACCCCCTTTCGTTCCTCTTTTTCCCCATCCCCTTTTCTTTCTCAAGAGTATTTGAGGGAATACAGCAATTTCCTAGAAAATTTCGTGGCTCTCCGGGGCTAACCTTTTTCTCGATCCTAAAAGCCGTAGCTTAACTTTCAAATCACTGTTCCGTTCTTAAAGAGGTTCCTTCCTCGCCTTCCTCGTGCGCGCGCGCCCTCCCTCTTTTCACTCGGTTGAAAGAGAAAAGAAAGAAAGAGAAGGCTAGATTTGGAAACGAACGTTTCTATTCTCCCTTTGATCGTTCTAATTATTTTTGGCTTATTCCTAGCCGCTGACGTGATCCAACTTCTGATGCCGACTCTTTTTAATTGTTTCACTTTTCATCACTCTTTCGTCTTTCTTCTCTTTCGGTTGCCTTATTGTTATTGTTTTGCTTCGTTTTAGAAGCAGTGTATTGTGATCTTGATGAAAAAAAGTTACGAGACTGTACGGTGGAAGTATACTTTTGGAAAATCTTAGTGTGCCTATGTATTTGTGTCAGTACTCTTTCTTTTTATTTTTACCAGACTAGAGAATTTTATTTGATATGCCTGACTCATTGTCGGCAAATTAATTATTTGAAAAAAAAAAGTTACTATTCGTATTTTGCCGAAAAATGATCTAGAAAACACTGTATCTCTGCCAAGTAGTTGCACTCATGGATCATATATGAATAAAAATGAAAAATCATGACCGAAATTTATTTATAAAAATGAAAATAAAATAAAATAGAATGAAATATTAAATTAAACAAAAATAAATAAGTAAATATAGAAAAGAAATAATCAAAAATTAAATCATAAAAAGCTAAGTAGTTAATAATCTATCGGCAGCTGTACTTTTTTCCCGCACTCGCTGCTATATGAAATGTTTATTGCTCTAATTTAAAGCGACTTCCACCTCATTATCGTAGCTTTCATTAAAGACTCAACTTATAATTAAATAATCGTAATATTTTAATGGAGAAATTTTCAACTCTTTCCACCTCGCCCCGCGCATCAAAATACGGGTTAGCATTAATATCCATAGTTTAATAATGGCTTCTAATGACTTTCAGAAAAGCCATCAGAATAAAGTAGAAACTTCTGACAATTAGCCAGCTTTTAATATAATTAAAACCAAAGTTTACGCTTTAAAGGTTTTTCCATAACTCCGGCGGCTTTCTCCGTTTTCATTTGCATCGCTATCGCGGGCCCCTCTTCTTTCCTCGCGCGCCATTTCTCGAATATTTTAAAATTCAAACTCGCGGCACTTTATTTCCGGCGGCGAGGCACTAAAGTGCATCTCGCGACCTCCGCGACTCGGGGCATAACTAAACTTCGCGGACGAACGAGCCGCCGCTGCGTAAATCGCGCTGCGAACGGCCGAAATGTCGCGCGCGGAAAGGGGGGGGAGCTTGCGCCGAGCTTTTTTACGAGATCCACCCGGCGAGTGCGCCGTCTTCCTCGCGCCCTCCCCCCCCCCTCCCTTGCCCCTGGACACTGGCAGATTTTTCCCAAGAATCATATTTAAAATTTCATGTTTCACAAGTTGCGCAGCGCCGAGTTGTTTTTAAAAAGGTGCCGGTCTGCAAAGTTTCGCGTTTGTGTACGCGAGATACATCGGTTACTAGTACGAATGTGCAATATTTTTTAATTGAAATTGAATATTTTATTTGCGCTCCTGCAGCAATGGCTATTGTTTCCAGGAAAACAATATTGTAGTCATAAAATGTACATTCATGAAATATTAACGCGATGAAAATGCAATTAAAACCTTTGCAGAGCAATCGTCGACGAAGCCACCGCATCGATTAGGTTAATACAATTCTTTTTATCAAAATATTTCATTATTGTATCGTTAAATAAATAGGATTCTTTTCAACAAAGTATATTCATTTCGCAAATATTATTATCCAGCAAGGGAGAGATATAAATGGAAACCATATAACCAGTAGTAAAGCTCGATATTCGATCAACCACCATGCAAGTATGCCGTCCTCATTCAATTTCATTTAAATTTCATTGTTTTATTGTTATATTTCATTATTTTATTGGAATTGACACTAAAGATATTTATTTTGTAAATATAATTACCCAACTATCGGCAACTTAAAATCGTAACCAAATATCAATATGAATTCGGTAAGACGTCTGAATGTGCGACGCGGATAAGTCAGCCATTGCGATTTTAATTATTTTACTGTTAATTAGTAGCACTATTCTCAAGGAAAGATAGTTATTTAAGAAAAAATTGTTACCCAATAATAAACAATTATAAATTGAAACCAAAACTTCAGTAGTAAATACCCGATTCGGTCAGACATCCGTAAATGCTTAGCAGGTAAGTCGCCTATATTTAATTTAATTATTTCATTGTTATATAAATAAAACCCTTCCCAACGAAATACAATAATTTCACAAATATTTTCATCCAACAAACGCAAAACTAGAATCAAAACCAAACCGTCAGTAGTACAAGCCGACGTTCGGTCGGACGTCCTAAAGGGCGACGCAGGTAAGTCGCTCTCTTCGCTCGCGTCCCCCAATGCAAACAGCCGTTAACACAAACAAGCCATGCGCGAATCCGTCCTGCTCGTCGAACCCACTGTATCGTGAAATAAAGTAACCAATTACACTCCTCGAGCGGAGAGGCGTGCCTCCGGAGGGGGGCAGAGAGGGGCAGGGGGTTAAAAATTCAAATTTAGAGCAAGCCACGTCGGCGACAGTGGCGGCGCGCTGGTAAAACTCATTCGGAATTCGGCGGGCGCTGGGTAAACCTCGCTTATGTATTCGCGGCCGACTTCGGCCGGGAAGCCCCGGCGCAGTTGCCTAGACACACATAAAGGAGGGTCGCGGCCTCGTCTGTTTTCACGGCGTCGCGAGCAGCCGCCCTGTTTATTCAGCGCATCTCCGCGCGCCCCATTGTGTTGTCTCCGACCGCGAGGAAAAACAGTAGCGCCGCGCGCGCCGCGTGAAATGGCTCCGAGGCCCCCACGGAAATTTTCGCACAGAGCGCGTCACGCGCGCCGCTTCGAGGGCGCACTCCGGCGGCTTGGAGGGCGTAGTTACCGCTTGGAGTATTGGGTTATTGCGCGTACTTTTTTTTTCAAGGGAGTGCTTTACTCTCGCCACTTTTCGAAGGTTCTTTTTTTTTTCATTTTTTTTTTATAGTAGTGGGTCGGGGGTGGAGGTGTCTTTTAGAGAAAATTGTATTTTCGAGGCAGTGGGGTGTTATTTTATGCCCGCCGAGGTGGAAGTTGGTTTGTTATTGCGGTGGAAGCGAGTTATGCATGTGGTTAAATGAATGTAGAAAAATTAAAGTTCGCTCGGTTCGTATAGTGTATGTAATGGAATTAGCGGAGAACCAGTTAAATTGAAGTTTCTCTAAAACTGCTTTAGGTACCGCTGGTGACTTTTAAATTAATTTTTTTTTTTTTTTTGAGTTTCAGGTGTAAATCTCGCTCTTTTGAATTTCGGATGTGAATGTTTTAAATAAGCTTTTTTATTATTTATCAAATTGATGTAGTAGTAAAAATATGTAAATTTAGAAGACGGTAAAAGAATTAAATACTGTTTTATAACGGCGTCAAATAACAAATTTAATACAAGAGAAGATTTAAAATAGAGAATTTTTATAGAAAATTTTTATAGAAAATTTTTAGGAATATAACAATCCACACCACCGATTAAAATACCATTATTTCATTATTTATAAAAATCTAGTATAATAAGATAAAAAATAGACTACATTTCACTGAAATTCATAATATTATAAATAAACCTGATTTGACTCTAAAATCTAGCCTCTATCCTCTACTTACAAAAAAAGACAGTTAAACTCAACATTCAAACCTCATGTTGATTAGTTAAATTATGGTAATTTGATCAATAGATGCAGCTAATCAATTTAGCTCAATTTTCCGAGCAAATGATTGAATCATCAATAGTCAGGAGTGAACACATCCTGCCTACGAAATAACAAAACCGCTATCTCGTGCAAAACAGCAATCAAATTTAGCGTATTAACATATGATCGATGTCCAGGCAACCCTCACTCTACTCCCGCCACATCAGCCGATAAACTCCGAACAAAAATAATTCACGCTCCGCAACACCCCCTTAAATATCCCATAAATCGACGTGCGATAAAGAAGACAACCCCCGGCCCTCGCCCTTTTAAAGTACACCGTCGCCGTATTTCAAGCCCAAAATTCTCCCTCGAAATCTTTTCCGAAGCGGCGAGCGCCGAAAAAAGCGGAGCATTCTTCATCGCTCGGATGGAAATTTTCGACGGTGGCGGCGGAAAAATTCATACTTGCACGGGCGCGGGGCTAACGACGAGCGAACACGAAGAGCCGAAGAAAAGGAGAAGAGAAGGCGGAAAGGCGGTAATCAGGCGCGGGCCAAGATTTTATGGGGCGGAATCAGCGCCGATAGCCGGCGCCGTCGAAGCCCGAACGCGCCATCGATCAGCGTCGATATAAAGTGAATTCGCGCCTCTATTATGGGAGAAGCGGGACCGGCCAAATACGTCCGGGCTCGATTTATGAATTACGCCGCCGCGGGATTTTACGGATCCTGTGACTTTCGCTCGTTAGGAAGCGCTTAATTCCCTCGGCTTCCTCACATTTTTTTTCTGTTAATGACTTTATAAATATTTGTTTAACGCAGTGGGGAAATGTTTAAGTGCTTTGTCTACTTTATGCATGTTTCATCTTCTTTTTTAATTTACCGTATACTTGCACTTTGACTAAATGTTCATTCTGTAAATTATTTTACGCAAAGTTGGTAGAAAAAATTAAATTCTATTTTTATTATTGTCAGTTGTTTTAAAAAAATGTTAATTCTTTTCGTGGGTGAATATCTATATGACAAGAATTTTTGTTTAACTTTTATTCTGTTCACTAATATTTAACTTATATTATATTTTTTAAATTTATATATTTTCTTAAAATTGCCAATAATGACGTGAGGATCCTTTTTGAAGACAAAAACAAAATTATTCTAATTTTATAAAATATTACTGTGCTTTCAGAAATACATAAAGAGGTAATAAAAAAAGTTGCTAATTGAAGCATAGAAGCTATATAAAATAAATAATATCATTGAAATGAGTGTGACAGAAATTGGTCGAATCGCGCATGACAAACCAAACACTACGAAATAAATAAGCAAAATTGCGATATCAACACGACTGAATATGGCTAAAATGAAAATATATAATTACTTGATAATTCGATTTGCAAATATTGTGACTAAAATGATTTTAAAAAATTGAGAAATATTAACAGTATTGACAAATGTTAGCATCAGATTTATCGCAGTTAATTAAGATAAGCTCCTCATGCCATCCAACAAATAAAATGTGTTTAAAATAATGCTGAAAGCGAAATCAAACCTCGGATAATCAATAACGCATAATTCGTGACAAACGTATTGCGAATTCGATGGATATATCAGTGATCTTGAAGTGGTCTTGAAGTGGTCTTGTCGGTGAGAGGTCAGTTTTCTGTTTGTTTTGTAACGCTATTCTGTATTTGTTAAGAATTTCTCTCCAAGTCAGATTGGGCTTGCTCTCGGTTACCACTCCTGGAATACAAACAGCCGAGAAAATATCCGAGTATCAATTTCTTCTTAGTGACATTTACACAGAGTCTCATTCTCTTATTACCGGCTTTTTAATTGGTAAATTTTTTCGCGTTCACGATAAAGGGATCGAATGATCAAATTCGTCAATACTCAGGCTGCTGCTCGTTTCTGCCCTTACTTTCATTCTTCAGTGCTTTACCAGACATTTTTTCAATGAAAGCGGCGGAGAGCTTGCACAAAAAAATCTGATCGATAGATGATTAAAACATTTTTCTCTTTGTCAATACACAGCCACCTTTTCCGTACAATTTACAAGAATTCCACTGACAGAAAGAAGCGAACAAAAAAAAAAAAAACAATCACGAAATTTTTCAATGCGGCAAATAGTTCTATACAAGATTTAAGTGTCCTTCTTAATTGCTATTATATCGAAAATTATTTATTGTAAATTTCATACAGCTCTATATTAAAAACAAAAATTAATTAATTGTTAGAATAATTGCAATAAATTCTAGCAATAATCAGTAGAAAAATTCACAAAATAACTATTGCAATATTATTTAACAATATCAGTCTAAGAAAATTAAGATAAATGATTGAAATTAGTAAAGCTTTTTTCTACGAATATATAAATAATCAATAGTGGTCATCTTTCTGTCTAGAGTTCCCATAAGCAATAATAACACTAATCGTAATAATAATAATAAAAATTGCATAAACATCAATCAATTAATACACTCAAACCATAATTCCTCGAAAATCACCAAAATGACTCCTAATTAATTACTGTTTACCCAAAAGTAGATCCTCGAAGAAACACCCTTCAAAAAGTCATCTTTCTGTCTAGAGTTCCCATAAGCAATAGTGACACTAATATAATAATAATAATAATTGCATAAACATAAATCAATTAATACACTCAAACCATAATTCCTCGAAAATCACCAAAATCACTCCTAATTAATTACTGTTTACCCAAAAGTAGATCCTCGAAGAAGCACCCTTCAAAAAGTCATTAAAACTTTTTCACCGCAGTCCCCACGCCGAGCCAAGATATCAACAGCCCGAACGCATTACTCTCCCCGACGTTAATTCGTTCGTTTAACGATGCACGCCAGAGCACGCGCGCACAGAAAAAACTCGCTAAAAAAAAGAGAATACAACGCATCGTCCCGTCCAGGGAGGGGGGGTTGATAAAGCCGGACACATACTCGAATCCGGACGCGGGGGCAGGAGACGAGGACCGAGACGCACTTGTCAGTCCTCCCATCTATCTGGCTTTCTGTTTTTCTGCCCGCGCGTCCGTCCATTGCGCGGTGTGGTCACACCCACAACACCCCCTCCCCCCTCGAGAGGAAGAAACTCGTCCTGGGCGCGCGTTTCATCGCGGCCGGGGGGGGAGAAACTTCTTGGCAGGCACTCAACTCACGTCCACCGCCTCGCTCCTTCTCGCTCCGAACCACAATTATTTTCGGCTTAGGGAAGAAAAGGAGCCTGGCGCTACTGCGAGAGGAGCTGTAGGTGGAGGGGGAGGGGGGGGGGAGAAGACCTCGAATCTGAGCCCCGAGATCTCGCCTCCTTTTTTCGCGCTCCCGGGGATTGTGCGGCCGGGATTACGCTTTCCTCTCTCAAATTCTTGGCCGCGCGGCGCCGCTCATTCGGGATGCCCCGGACGTAAGCGTATATATCTCGGCCGAGCGCGCATCTTAGGAAGTTTCGCCGCGGCGGCTCGCACGATAAATGATTTCTAAACATTAGTCCGCGCCGACGGTTCTGCGATCCACGCGATTTCTCGCCGATGGATAAGGGTTTTTTTTTTTACCTGTCGAATGTTATACACTATATTAGGTGTGGATTAAAAAAGTTTGCCGAGAGATTTTCGTGCTTATTGATGAAGTGGAATTCGGGTGTTGTTCACTACATTATTGGTTATTGTATTGTAAAGGATTTTTTTAAAGAAATTTATTTAAATATTCATTAATAAGCAGTGTGTAGTATAAGTAGCGATGATAGTATATGAAAGTGAAAGAATTAATCCGAGGAAATTAAATTCAAAGTTAAGAAATATATGTATATATATTATTTGCTACAGTAAGTAGAAAAATAGATATTTCATGCGACATTCAATAATAGTTATAATAATAATAATAAAAAAAACATTTTCAATCTTTCTTTTTAATTACAAAATACCGTATAGTAACATTGCAATTAATATAAATATAAAGAACTCGGAGATGTAGGAAAAAAGATGAGGAAAATAGTGACGCAATTTGCTGAAGTATAAAGTAGAAAAATCAAGATTACATGCGTCATTTACTTATATAATAATTTTTATTAAAGTATCAAAACATTAAGCATAGAAACTAAATAACATTGATTATTTTACTCTTTTCCGGATACATAAAATGAATTTTAAATCACAATTTGAATTGGATGCTTCCGATGACGAACCATATAACAGAATTACACAGAGCTATAGATATGTCATCACGTTTTTTAAAAGCTTTGAACGATTTTATATTTGAAATACCCTGAAAAAATGTAGTTTGGAAAATAAGAGGAAATAAACATGTAATTTACTTCATAAATAAAAGCTTTCATTTCTAAAAATAAAATTTGAGTACCCTCCATAAGAGGAAAGTTTATTAAAAGTGATGTCATGATAGATCTACAGAAATAAAGGGATATCTGTATATTTAATCATTTCCAATTTTTTGTTTTAAAATAATTTAATCTGAATAGCAATTTAAAGGTCCATCCGCGCATAGTTTATTTTGCCTTCCTTATGTAACGTAGTTGCAATTTACAAACGTTGCCAACTGTTTTGGCACTATTCTTTCCCATAGAGATCACTACAAAAGATATCCACAAAAGGAATTACATCGAAAAATTAGGTTTTCATTCAAAGTTTATACAATTGTTAAATTGTGCTACGACTCATAAAAAATACCAGAAGAATGCTAATTGATTATCACTGAGTTAATAAAAAATTTAAAATACTCTTGTCATTGTTTAAAATTTAAATAAATATTTTTCTTTCTAAAATAATTTTTTAAAAAGTATATTAAATATGCTTCTGGATGGAGAATAGAAAGTTCAGCAACATAAAAGTGCGATCTGTTAAAATAAGTAGAAAAATCAGGATTTAATGCGACCATTCAGTAGTAATAATTGCAAAATATTTCTTAATTTTTTTTCTTTAAATATCTTTCCTTTTTAATAGAGGTATATTTTTGTTACTTTTAACCTAAATATGTGACTAAAAACTGACATCTTTTTTTAAAGATACAAAGCTTCTGAGAAAGCAAAATTTTAACTACAGCAAACAACTATCTGTAACTACTTACGTCCATTAGTAGAATTAAACAGCCAATTCTAATATTAGGTATAACATAAATGCATCTATTCAAACACTAAATAACAATATAACTTTTGTACGTTCATTTTGAAATATTAAAAGCTACAAATAAACTAAACCTTTTTAAAGCATAGCTTCTTCCTAATCCCTCACAATCTCGAAACTAACGAATACAACGACTAATTTAATACAACACCCCTTCACTTTCGATACCGTCGAAAATCCGTTACCCCAAGAAATCCGTCCGAAGCGTCCAGCGATGGCATTAATTCACCCCAACCCCTCCTCCCCCATCTACACCACTCAACCTCTCCTCTCCCTCTCCATAAAACATCCCCCGTCGGCTCATCGATACGCGTTCTTCGCATCGTATTTTAAGCGTTTTTATTTTCGCCGGATTGTGCAACGACGAAAAGCCCATCGAGGCGAAATCGTAATGACGAATACGGGGCCGTCCGTCACCTACGGCGGGCACTCGCGAATTTCTCGCTCCGTCGACACGTTCGCGCTGGCGTGCAGGCTGACGCTCGACACCTATACGTCGGTGTCGCGAGCCGCGCGCTGCCCGTCAGGTGCAACGCTTTTCGGACTAGCTGGCTCTTCTTTTTTTTTTATTTGTATTATTCGCACGACTCTGCGGAACGGGAGGGGTGCGTCCGCCCCAACCGACGGACCGATCTTTTTTTTAAGCGACGCGTACGGATTGACTGCGTTATACGAGCGGATAATCATTTTGCCCCCCCTGTTGCAAGTTTAACGAGCCTACCTGCGCTCTCTTTCACTATTTTACCAGTTTGATGGTTTTTTTTCATTTATTTTATTTTATTTTTGGTTGATAGATTATTTTTCTCTTATTATTAGAGTTTACCGTGTTCGCCGTGGTTGTGGGACAGTTGTCGCTGCTTACCTGAAACGTAAAAAAAGTTTTTTTTTTAAGAAAAGAGGATACTCATTGCGGTGGTGGAATATTTCCATATTATTTAATGAAAGGTGATGTGGTGAGTTTTTAAGTTAATGAATATTTTAAGAGTTTGAAGAGTTAAGCTGCTTTGCAAGAATTTTTAAGATAATTAATTATTTTGACTTAGTTTATAATCTTTTTTCGTTTCGTTTAACTTCAAAGCGTATTATTTTGAAATAATGAAAAGTTTTACGAGGAAAATGGCTACTCATTGTAGCGGCAATTTAGTCAGGAAAATGTGTATTTTACGGAAAATGTGTATTCTTTTATGCAGGAACAAAGCTGTTGAAAGAAGGGAATAACCTCATTCGTGTTATGCCTATTCCTCGACGTACTGTCGAGTTAGTCGCTGGACTATTTAGTCGCTGGAACCTCCAGGATAAATAGAGCAGGTTTCACAAGGGCAACATTATTTATCTTTTTCAATGTATTCTATTGTTTTTGGGGGGTTTGAAGTCGCAAAATTGAAATATTACCACCAGCTTTTCCAAGGTCAAATACGCTGGTGGGTCTCAGTGGTGTTACTGAGCTTTCAAGCTTTTCGAGCTTCCAAATATTAGGGTTCCATCATTTTAACATTTTCTCGGGGTCAACGACGTTCAAAAAATTTTGAAATACCATTTATACTACTATTTATACTACTGTTCAATTGGCGCGCGAAAACACGATTTTTCTACTTAAATTAGCTAATGCTCCCTAAACGACTTTAACAATATAATAACCAGATAAGAATTATTACCAAGTATACTAAAATAGTAATAACACACTGCACTCGAATAGTCAATCGTGAAATAAAAAGATTTTCAAGTCTCAAAGTAGCTTCTAATTCAAAGAAGAATAAAGCTTGAAAAACACCGAAAAGCCTGAAAAGCAGCAGAGGATGAAGAACAAAAAAAGAGAGAGAGCCGTCGTGAAAAATTCTGAAAGTCAACGCCGGCAGGGCGTAAACAAGCGAAGGTGTTATGAGAAGTCCTAGCCCAAGGCTGGTGAGAAAGAAAACGGGAGGGGAAGTCGCACTCAGACGAGCGTTGCACACAAACCCGAGAGCTTGCAGCATCCCCTTTTGAAAATCGCCGCCGGGCGGTTTTGCACAAACGAACGAAGGTCCCCCCTCTCTCCGCCTGTTCGAATCGCGAGTCTATTTAGAGCGACGCGTGAGACTCCAAAGATACAGGAAGGGGACCGGTAGGGAGGAGGGGGTGAAAAAAGGAAGAGGGATGATGGAGGCGGCGGAACGGGGATGGAATAAAGTCGACGGGGAAAAGACGCGTCATCCCCCGGTGTACACCCGGTTCGAGGGTTTCGCCCTTTTTTTTTCTTCTCTTCTCTGGAGCTCGCGCGAATGACGTTCATTGGGGATTTTTACACGAAATTGATGAGCTTTAATGGAGCGGACTCATTTTTCTTACAGGGAAGCTAATTTAGCTGGTAGGACCTTAATTTTTACATTTATCACGATGATGGTGCCTTTAGTGTATACCTCTTTAGTAGTACTCTCTTTCAATTGTCAAATAATATTTGATCGATTCTTTTTTTTTTCAAACTGAAATCTGTTGTGATTTTTCTTATTGCGAAGAACCTTTTATTATGTAAGCATATAGTAAAGGTTAATGAATGCAAAATACAACTTTATATATATTTCGCGCACTTTATGTGAGGTATTAAAAAAAAATTGGTTATATATCAAACCAGGTGAATTGAATTTCACTGAAAATTATTACATTTTAATTTTCATAGTCGATGTAAAAATTAAAATGTAATTCTGCGAAATGAATTTCAGTATTATAAAGAAAGTAAATATAACAGGTTTCGTTAATATAGTATTTCATAAAAATACGCGAAAAATGAATTATAAAAAGCCACAATCTCATAAATTGCTTATAATTCGACAATTTTCACGGCGAAGCCAGAAAAATGTAAACGCACCAAAAGTCCGTCTTCATTTAAACAGATCGCCGGTAGCTAAACCAAAAAGATTGATGCGTTCGTATTCCTGGTGCACGCGTGATAAGTTTCACTTTTTTTTTTCATACCAAAAAGAGGGCGGACGAATTCGGACGTGGTGGGTCTACTACTCTCCGAATTCTCGTCGCTTATCTGCAGCTTTTTTATGCTTATTTTTTTTCGTTGCGCCGCGCGCTTTGTTTCGCGTGAGCTTGCGAGCTTCCGGGCGAAAGTTTCCGCTCGTCTTGCGATATTTAACCCGACGCTTTATGAATTTGTTGCCCCGGCGAAGAAAAAGACGCGATAACGCTCATGCGCTCAAGCTCATGTCTGCTCGAGTGAAATTTATTAAAAGTTACCGAAAAAGAGGAGGGCCACGTTGCGTTTAACTTTTTTAAATCGGAGAGAAGGAATGCTGGAAATTATGCTGTTATAAAAATACTGTTACGTGTAAAAAAGTTTTGGTTGTTGTTACGTAACTTAAATGCTGAGAAAAGCTCTTTTATGCTTGTCTTTGTATACTGAGCTTTTTAGGAAGTATGTGCTTTTAATTTAAATTATAACAGTATAATACTACTTATATTACAAGCAGTTAATATAAATTACTAAAGTAATTTATTAGAAATTAAAATTAAATAAAAAACAAGAGTCAACCAACTGCACTCTAATTTAACAATTTTAATTTTTGATAATTATATCATTAATTGTAATGAATAAAATTAAATTAATGCATAAATTTGTCTAAAAATTATTTTACTCTGCTTTGATTAGTTCCTTTCTACTATACGATTTTATATTCTAAATGAAAAATTTTTTATTCGATTTACAATCAAGAGTACAAAGAACGCGTACAAAAATTTGTTTAAGTTTTACCATAAAAAGAAGTACCTCAATTACAATTCTTAAATCCTTAAAATTCTTAAACCCTCAATAACCATTGCACAATCTCTTAAGTAAGATATCAGAAAATTTCTCATTTTTCAATAATTATATTTAAGTAATAAAAAAATAGTTAATAAAAAATGAGTTTCTTCTTCCTAAGACTTATAGCTTCTCGACTTCGATAGTAGAACTGGTAATGCGTATATAACTGCAGCTCTATAGCGATCGGTACCAAGAGGATTGGGCGAAGGAAAAAAAAAACGAGTCGGGGGATCTCGAGCACGATTTTGATTCTACGGTGGATTAACGTGCTAATTAGTTTATCGCGAGTGCCTTTTCTTGTCGATGAGGCTCGCGCGCGTATCGTGAAACGGGAAAAGACAAAAAAAAAGAGCAGGAATAAAGAACAAAAAAGGGAAGAACGGAAGACTCCTGCGGGAAAAAGAGGAGTCGACTAATTAGATCAATACCTTAATTAACTTGGCGCACTCTCGATTCTCGTGGAAGTTAATAAAAGCAGCGCCGGGACTTTTCTCCTGCTCGATTTTTCGCTCGTATTGACGCATAGCCTGGCGCGAGCGCCGCTGCGCCCTCGGAAGAATGTTTTGTCTAGGGAAAAGACGACGTTATATTGCGCGGAAAATTAAGTTTCCCATGCCGAGCGATCGAATTTTTCATTGAAAATGAACAATCGCCAGCGAGTTTTCGAGTTTAATCAAGACCCCCGCCCTTCCTCAATCTCTGCCGATGGTTCGATTAATTGAGTGCACATATTTAACTGTTTTTTTTATTTTCATCTTATTAAGACGAAAAAGGATCTCCGGTAGCGCGATAAACGTAACGGCCGTGATGATCATTATAATAACATTGAACTGGTTTTTTTTTCTTATGAAATTTTGACTAACGAGGATACCGGCTGGTTCGTCGGCTTATATTAAACTATGTAAATTGCTTTTTCTCAAAAGTGTGAAAAAAAAAATCTAGGTTTTTTTGTCTGCATCTTTTCCTGAGTCTGCTTTTCTCCTATGCTTTATTAACGAATAATTAAAAATATAACTCTTATTTCGATCTCACGATCGTTTGCTCAATACATATAGTAGATTTAAAAACATTCTACAGGTCTACTAACAATTTTAACAAAAAATAAATTTTATATTATAAATGGTATTAAAATAGATATAATTGATTTCATTACTCGGTACTAAAAATGATTTCCAAGTATAAAACAGTATTATTTTTACGATTTGTTAAACGCATGAACTGTAATTTTTTTCAATGATGTAATTAAATTTTTGCAAAGGTTACACATCAGGGTACTTGGAAATTTTTTGAAATTTCGAATACAGTCTATTCAATTTCCACTTACTATGTACAACAAAGAGGTATATACTTATAGTCGAAGACACAGCTGTAAATATTACGTTCCATGGAAAATGAAAATTTCATTCAGCACTTCAATTTCGCGTTTAATTTTTAAAAACTTAACTGACGGATAAATAAATTGGAAAATCCTTTCTTAAAAAAGTGATGGCAGGATGTTGCGAAGCATTTGATTGGCGCACGGATATATCGGATTAAATGGCGCTAAATTTAAATCGAAATTAAAAAGTAGGTTTAAAAAAAAAAAGTGGATTTTGCTAATAATGAAAGAACGGGCATTTTGATTTTCTCTGAAAACTGGAATAAAATTCCCGACTGTCATTCCTGGCGAATGAAACCTACCGATAGACTTTCCTTTATCAAGTCGCGCGCGCGCGCGCGCGCGTCGCCGTCCCATAAAAAGTGAGCATGCAGAGGGAACAACGCCTTGGGACAACAAGCCGGTCTTTGAGTTCCCAAGTTCGCCGCGTAATGAGGCTCCTGCATTAGACAAGCATAAGCCGGCGCCGCGATCCCGAGCTTCACTCGTTTCGAAATTGTCGAAGTTTCGCGCTCTTCCGCGGGCTAAAGACGGATATGCATCTATTCCGCTCCCAGCGGCACCTCTCGGCTCCATTTTCTTTTCGTAGACGGCGCCGTCAGTGATAAACTTGCTCGAAGGCTCCTGGCAATGCTTAGACGCGCGTCTTCTTCGATATTGAGAAGACAGTAGCAACCGCGAGTGGAGCAAGTTTAGTTTGTTCTGCCGAGGTTGACCCTGACGCCAACCGCGAAGCGTCAATTACGGGCGACCTATAAACTGCGAACTTTACTTTGAAGTACCTTAATTTTTATGCTTCAGGCGTTTATTAGATTATAGGTTTACTTACTTAGGTACGTAATTTTTAATTTTTAATATATTTGATGAAAATTAGATCGAAGTATGAGGATTTTTATAATGAAGAAGAAATTGGAGAGAAAATTTAACTTATTTAAATCCAAGCACTGCATGGTGACAGTAGTGGGATTTTCAGATGATGTTTAAATGGTAAGATAAATTGGATTTAATTATAAAAAATTATTTTTTAACTTTTAAGTGAATTTTTATCTTGATGTAGAAACTTGTGTAATTGAAAATTGAATACATAAAGTTTTTTTCTTTAATTGTAAAGAGTTTTGCAGCTACCGCACACTAATGCACTTATAATTACTGCAATCTAAATACCTAATATCTTTAGAGGAAAAAGGCGGTTGGAAAAATTTAATTAAAAAAAAAAAAAAATTAGTGCCTGTTTCATATTTTGTGTATCTATTTCCATGAACTCGTTATTATAGCATTTTTTGCTGTTAATATTCCTACTCAAGTTAATTATGTTAACTTAATTTTTGCTTGCTGTACAGTATATACAATAATACCAGTTGATACAGATCACTTTTTCATTTTTTTTCTGATTTCTCCACTTATCCACTGAAAAAAGTAGGAGAAGAAACTCTGCATTTTAAATTCCCCTTATAAATCGAGCAATCAATAAAAAATGTTATAATTAACCATTGCGACATTAATTAATGCTCGAAAATACATACGATAAATGAGAACAAAAAAAAAATCGTATTTCCCTTAGCTCGCGGGAAAATGTACCGTAAATTTTACCGCGTCATTAATCGCGAGCTTAAAAGCTAATTTAGAGCGAAATTTTTTTTTGCCCGCGAAACTTTTAAGACGCGTATCCCCTTACCTCGAGTGCAGCAGCAATATCGCCGAGGGTAATTGTTTTGTTATGCCGGTCGGTAGATTTATCACTGCTTCGATTCGCGGCGAACGCGAACTCGAGCGTCTATATTGCCCCTCGGCACTCCGCTTTTGTAAAAAAAAAAATCGCGACTGCAGCCGAGGTAGACATAAAAATTTCCCGTAGAACTTTTTCTTTCTCGCGCGGCATTGACGCGGCGGGTAGCGGAGCTCTTGCCGATCGGCCACTCGGCATAATTTTATGGCCGCTTATATTTTATACGCGGAAATGAGATATGCCCGGGAAAATTGGAAGAGTAATTGTAGCTCGTTCGGCGCGTATACTTTAATCGGCGGGCGGCGAATATCGAGGGCGGCTCCCGGTGCTTTATTTTAAATTTCTGGAAACGTATTGATGAATGGTCGGCGGCGTGCGGAGCTCTTTTTACGAGTGCGAAGGAAATTTAAATGAGAATCCGCCGTGGAAGGGACATTGTAATTTGTCTGGCGGAAGTTCAGTGGTAGTTAAAAAAAAAAAAAAAAAACGCGAAGAACAAAAAAGCTTGAAGTTGCAGGAGACGCTAGGAATATATAAATAGAAAAAGAAAGAGATATGACAATGAAAATGGAAAAAATGTGGAGTTAAAATGAAAATGACTTTGCAGTCGATTTGCGTGAAATTTGTAGACGTTGTAGAAATATTACTTACTTAAATAATAATAATAATAATTAAGATAAAATTATTTTGTATAAGTACATACCGAGGTACGTACATACAATTTTTAAAAGTAGTTTTAATAATTAGTTACCGAGCAAAGACTTTATAAGACTGTTCAGGGAAAAGCCATTTTCTATGGTAATTAATTTTGATCCTATTTATTCTTGAAACGAACAAAAAGAAAAAGGCAAAATACTTTTCTCTAAGATCGAGTAATCGATAATTCTATCTCTGAGACTTCTGTCCCTTTTATCCTAAAGATCGACTATATTATTATCCACGAGCAATTCGAAATTTTCCTCTTCTATAGAAGGACGTCGACCCCCGTAACCGCCGCTTCGCATGGCATTAAAGTAGCCCCCTGGCGACGAAGAACACAAAGGACTCGTTTCACGTCTCCTGTCCATCCACCCGCTTCTTTCCTCGAAAAGTTGCGCGTCCTTCATTCGCATGCGGGTCATGGCCATTCACCAACGCAAAAAAAAACCTAAGAAAAAAACAACAGAATAATAGAGACAAAGAAAGCGAGAGAGAGAGAGAAAAAAAAACGGAAGTAGTTCGCGCTCACGACGTTGCCTCGTAAATTCGTCGCCTCGCAGCCCGAGCGAGCGACGGGTCGTCGGGAAAACTCGCAAAACAGCGCGACCGTAAACGCGTGCGCGCACCTTAATTAAGTTTCATCAAGGGAAGTCCGCGCGAGATATGACTCTCCGCAGCGGGATCGTAGCGCCGCGCGCCCTCGCCCTCTGACCTTCTCCGATCGAGCCCCGAGACTAGCATCCGCCACGCGTAATTAAGGCACATTATGTTCCTCGGAAGTTTATCTCTCCCTCTCCTTCTCTCTCCTGGACGCTCTCTCTCTCTCTCGCTCTCTCTCTCTCTCTCTGTCTCTCTCTCGCTTTGTCTGTTGCTCCGGCTGCCGAGGCTCCAGAGACCACTGCTCGCCGGCTATCTTCGTGCCTCCTCTCTGCATCCCCATCCCCTTTCGCCTCTATGTCTCGGCTCTCTCGTCCCTGGCGTGTGTATATATTATGTTCGCACTGCGGTGCTAGAGAATGGGTATAAGCTAGAGAAAGAGATAGAGCGAGTTTGTACTGTACTTCAGAGCTTTGCGCCCGGATGGAGTGCGCTTTTCCTTTGATAATTGATAATTCTTCATTGTTGCCGCTGCTTTTGTGTGAATCACGTTTTATATAGCGCGAACTTTTGTTGCGAGGCTATACGGTAAAAGTGTACATTCAATTTTCATGTTGCTTTTGTATTTTTGTTGCGTATGAGTGTATTGTTGCAGCGACACTATAACGAACGTATGATCATCTGTATTTTAATGTATTGCTTGAATAGTTGATAGTATAATGGTGTTTTTAAATTATTTAACAGTATCCTGCAAAATAAATCATCGTGCTTCTAAGACTTTCACATAATCAATTAAATGTTTAAAGTAAAAACAGACGAGTACTGTAAGACCTCTAATTCATAGAAGAAATTCCATAATTCAATAACTTTAACGTGTAAGAAGAAACAGACAAGCCTGGCAAGAAATTAAACCAATAATTTCAATTTCTAAGAACTACTACGTAATTGCAGTGAGACATGGTTACTTAACGAATTTATTGAACATTAATAGCTTATATACATATATATGTAAGTAGACAAGTATTGTAAGACCAAATTATTTAGAAAAACTATTTATTTTACTTGTAATTAAATTATTTTTATTATTATGTATACTTGAAGATTATTTATGTATCTTGAAAGTCATTTATAAAAATAATCTACGCTTCTGATGTGATAGAAATTGATATTGTTTTGTTATATCTTATTTCCTCTTAATTCATAAAAAAGAATCCATCATCTTCTCATTGTCGTAACTTCTTCAACCATAGCGTTGTAACGACTAATTTAAAAAAATACGATCAGAAATCGTCGCTCTACCTTTTATTCGTGGAGAAAAAACAAGCCTTCGCAATCAACTATTACACAATGACAATCGAGCGATGCGTATATCCGTCCGGCGTCAAATTTATCGCGTCGGATTTCCGCGCGGGATCGACGAGCCATCGATCCCCGTCGCGCCGTTCGTCCCGAGGTGTCGAAGAGAGAGAGAGAGAGATAACGCGCGCCGAGCCGCCGACGATAATGGCGCAGCCGGTACCGATATTCCGGGCACGAAGGGCGAAGGGAGGCGCGGCCCAGGCAGTCGACAAAGTCGGACCTAAGTAAACTCGAGTTCAAGTTCGGGACGATGGTTTAGGCCGGGAGTGTCTTTCGCGTTCGGCGACGTCGTCTGCGGCTCCTCCCCTCACTCGGCGGCCCCCATCCCCGTGCCCTGCGCTCCTGATACCACGCGAGCGAATTTGAAGGATGTAATTCAAGGAGCCGTGAAGTTGCCTCCTTCGCACGGGAATCTTCGTCCGCACCACCTTATATTCTCTTTCGTGCTGAATGCCTCGAAAGTTGGGAGAGGCGTTGCCGACGACTCGTTGAATGGAAATCAAGTCACGCTGAAGAGTGATCGAGCGTGAATTCAGCGTTTGGATTTTTTTTTTGTTGGGGCGGATCTGGTGAAGATTTAAGCAAAAATTGCTTGTAGCTTTTTAAAGTGGAGATTAATTTCATTAGACGGATAAAATCTATCGAGTTTCATGTACGCTTAAAATAGCGTTCAGGTAATATTATATACTCTCTAAAGTTGAATTAGTGGAAATTCCACTAATTATTTTAGTGAACAGATTTTCCACTAATCAATTAGTAAAATTCACTATCAATTAGTAGAATTGCACTAATTGAAATAGTAAAAAAATTTTTCTACTTAGTTGTATTAGAGGATTTTAATAATTATTCACTATTTTAAATAGTAGATTTCCACGAATTCATAGTGGAGCACTTTGCACTATTCAAATTAGTGCATAGTCACTATGAATTAGTGGTTTTTCACTAATTCAACTTTAGAGATTAGAGTTTTTTCATTGATATTTTTTATATAGACCCTTAAAAAGAAATAGATAAGTGCTACAAGATTTGACTAATTGTACAGTCTTCTTAAGAAAATACCTTAGAAGTGTAAGTAGAAGCAGACGAGCATCGCAAGACGACAAATGGATAGAGAGTATTGAACTAAATAACTTATTTTTAAAAGTAGAATTAGACGAGAGTTATGGGGAATCGCTACTTGGCGAATGTCTCAAACAAAATATCTCAAACTTGTAAGTAGAAACAGACGAGTACTACAAGACGCGAAACTGAAGAAATTATTCAACCAAATGACTTACATTCACAAATTGACTTAGAGATATTATTTACTAAAATTACATAAATGATTAAGTAGAAACAGTCGAGCGTGGTCAGACGTTATTGTAACGTCATAAATTAAAAATCATATTACACATAAATGACTATTTAAAAAAAAAAAAACACAAAGGTTAATTTAATAAGCAAAATATTAAAAATTCTCCCCTAGAAAAATTAATTTTCACGTTATATTTCAAATAAAACAATTGTACACTTACCCGAAAAAATAAATTCTTGTAGAACATTTTTGAAATTTTCAAAAAGGAGATTCGATTTTGTCTTTACTTTATCTTTTACATATCTATATCCTCGAAATTGTTAAGAAAAAGATAAAGTAAAGATAAAAAAAGAAAGAATCGAATCTGCTTTTTGAAAATTTCAAAAATGTTCCACAAGAATTTATTTCACGTGGCTGTACATTTACACACGTACGCCTCGGAGTTACTTCGCTCTACTGCGCCTCTATATATTCTTTTAGGTAAAACAAACGAAGTTTATTTATTTACAAGAAAACTGCAATATAACACAGTCCGGAGAGTAACTCAAAACAAAAAATTTCAGATTCTGTCTTTCCATTTGAAATATCGATCGGCCGTAAAAGCAATACTATAAATGATACTAAAAATTCCTTTCGCGTTGTTTAAATAACAGAGACGCAAAGTAGTATTACAATAAGTCTGATGGATTGCCCAGTCCCGGCGGGCAACAGTGCGGCCCTCATCACCACTTTTATTTATTTATATGTTTTTTTACCGCGCCGCTTCGTTTTGTTGAAGATCTCCTTTGGATCGGGGCGAGCTTTAAAAGGGTATTTTAATGCAGGCTTTCGCGCGCGCACTATGCCCAAGGATAAAATGTCATTTTAATTAGAGATAACGGCTCCGCCGGACCACTTTGTTTATTTGATGCGTGAGCGCGACTGGCACGCGACTACGCTTTTGTCTGATGGGTGTGCTGAGGGTGTTCTCGCTTTATAAATGTTGCGGCCGTTGCTCTTTCGCAAATGAAAAAAGCTATTGCTCTTTGTTAGCGACGCCTCGCGGTTTCGAGCCCCGACATTATGGTTTTCTCTTTTTTTTTTTTGCCTGCCCGGATGATTAACAAACATCTCGTAATAACCGTGGAAAAATGCGAAAAATGCAGTTTTCTTTATTTGTAATTTACGTTCTTTTAATCACTTTTGCATGGGACAGCGTTTAAGTGCATAGTAGCCGTACTTAAATGCACTTATTTACATTACTTTGAGGACAAATGAATTTCCGAGAATTGCAAAGAGAAGTTTGAATCGCCAGAGTTTATTTTACATCACGGTATAGTCGTATATCTTGTCGTATACCTTGAACATCTTTTTTTTCAGTAATTCTTGAAAAAAAAAATCATGTGTACTTTTTTATTTCAAGGATTAATTTCCAAAAATTGCAAGACGAATTGCAACCAACAATCACAAATAAAAGTGATGCAGAAAAAATTAGTATAGAGCTCTAATGTATACGTATATTAATAAAGAATTTGTTTATCTAGCTTTTAGGATAGAAATTTATGTAACTCAAAACATATAATAATGCTACTGACTATTTGGGAGTATTAATTTAATATAAGTTTTTTTTTAATTTCTACAAGTAAACAAATAGTTTTTTCGTTTTTGTAATAATAAGATAATTTTCATTTCTATAGAAAGCAATTCAAATTTTCAAATTACAAATGATAAATGATTATTTTAATCATCTTTAATTAAATAACTGCATAATTTATTCAAACTATATAACTCTCAACTAACCTAGATGTTTTCATTATAACGAAAATTATATTGTTCTAAAGTGTCTAAATGAGATAGTCTGCAAATTCTCAGCAATTTATTTCAGAATTAGTTTCTACGACTTTCCGAAAAGTCGGTATGAATGAATTAATATTATAAACAATTTAGAATGGCTTAATTGTAAACTGTTTTTTTCTTCAAACCAAAACATAATTAATGAGATTTGGAACTTTTAAGTTTTAATGCTTTTATTCAATTAATTTTAACGCCGAAAGCTCAAGGCTCTTCGTAAATTTTTTCCCATAAGAGTAACTCCGAGTGCTCCGGTACAAAGGCAATTAATTCATTGTTACGCGCGTCACATGCAAAATAACGTATAAATCCAAATGAATGTATTACGTTTTTAGTCTGAAATTTGAATTTGAAATCAGCTCGCAAAATCTCGCCGAGGCTCGCGCAGCGCGAAGGAATTCATTACCCTAACGATACGCGGCCACAGTTATGTATTTACGCTCTATATCCATTTAATGAAAAACTAACGTTCGTTGTTTCGAGTTAAGTGGCCGGTACATTCTTCCGGCGTTGAAGAAGTGCATTTTCTTTAGCCGAACCATTCGAAAATTAAAAAAAAAAGAAAGTTTTTCTGATTACAGCTGGCAAGATAAGATATTTAAAGGATTTTATAACAATGAGTATAAAAAATAAATGTAACTCGCCCAAGGTAAAAACTTGATTTTGTTAAAAAAAAAAAGGAAAAATTAAAAAAATGTAAAGTTACGATCTGAATGTAAGGCTATGAGAAAGTTTTTATTCCTCGCTCTTCTCATTTCACATTCTACAAGGGAACCGTTGCCTTCACACTGCAATCCCCTTACCCATTTTAATGATCAAATTTCAGTCCATATTTCCACATTTTATTCATGTATCGAAACTTTTTCTTTTTTTTTTTTCTTACAGTTATGCAAAGTTTCAAAGGTTTTTTCGACACGGCCATCGTTCGAAAAAAAACTGACATTTCCCCATTTTTGACACTAAACGCTCCACGCGAGACAAGCAGATGACCCGCGAGCGACAAGGAGCAGCGATGAAAATTCAGTTTTTATAATTTCCCGGAGTTTTCTGGGCTGTGTGCGCATCGTTTGGCCGGAGCTAATTTCGGCCCAGGCTGAAAGTTTCGCAATCGACTAATCGAGCAAATTGCCCGCGTCGGCCTGCCACTCTTCCATCTCTCATTTCTTTTTCGTCGCAGTCGACCGCCGAAATAGGAAATTCCGCGTCCGGACGGGGTATCCGGGCAAAAAAATCTACGTGATCGATGTTCCAGCCGCGCGGCGGATCTTCCTTTCGCGAAATGCACTGACGGCTCGAAGCTGGATTCTTGCAGGAGTTCGGAGTTAAAGTAAATTCGAAGGGAATGGTATACTTTTTAATGTTTTTGTCGCAGGCGAACGATGATGAGCCTCGGAACTTTCAGGCTTTCTTCTATTTTCTTTTTTCTCGGTTTTACGGAAGTAACTAGACGCAATCTTGGATTTTTGAGAAGACGATGAAATCTGAAAGTGGATGTAGAACTCTGCATGATAAATAAATAAAAAAGTATTTTTTTTTTCATGTTTGTGAATCAGTTGACAGATACCAAAATAAAAAACCATCCATCAAAAATTTCCCGAAAAATTTAAGTACCTGTAACTGTTTAAAGATTCTCACTTTCAGATTTGAAATGCTATGTCAAACTTTGTGGGATGTGATTTTTTTATAGAATATATAATTTTATTTCTATGATTTATTTCTTATTTCTCTTTTGTATACTACTAATTCTAGAATTCCAGAACTCATAAATATACTCGAAGAGATTGCCTAAGCGTAAGCATAAATGTTCATTTTTGAAAAATAATTAATTCATTATTTAATGTAATATTATTATGAATATATGGATAAATTTATTATTTGATACTACTGTAATTATAATATGTACATTGAAAAGAAAAATATTAGTAATTTTAATAAGTAGTTTTAATTTCAACAAAATATTTACTCGAAATTACAAATTTTTTTTTTTTTTTTTTTTGCAGTTAGTTAGTAGACCTTACTTCAGTCTGATTTCTAAAATCATGAATTATTCGCGATTCTTCCAGAAATTCAACGCCCCAAGCCGGAGAACATTAATTAGCCCAGTAGTAACATCCCGCAATCGTCAGCCGCATGATCTCACCTTAATTAATGAGTGACGTCGCGTTAAATGAAGCGGCCCGTTATAAATTCCCTAATAATTGTCGCATAAATTTAGCAAGAAAATAAATCGCGACCATTATTCTCGACTCAGCGCAGAATAAATCAGCCGCTCATCCGCTGGATTCAATTAGACGCCTCTCCCGTATCAACGAAACCCAAATGAGCCCGAGCGGCGAAAATCACGGCGCTCGGCGGGGTCCGCTCAATGAAAGCCGGGGGCGCACTTATTATCCTCTGCGGCCGTAACAAGTGGCAGAATCCGTCACTGTCGGCCGCGTAAAAGGGACCCCGACAGCTTGTATACCATTAATCCGAAAACAAACGATCGGTCCATCATTTTTAAAGCTTTCTTCGTACCTGCTCTACTGGTTTTTTTTTTCCTTTGAAAGAGGGAAAAACTACGGCAGCGCATTTTTTTTCCGTCCCCTCATTTTGCTGTTTTTTTTTTCTTTTTATTCCCTTTGAGGAGGATGGATTATTAGATATTACAGTCCATTAGGCTGCTCAGGTGCGGTTCCTGGACTTTTTCACCTTGGGTATTATGCGGGGGAGCGGGATCTGGTGATTTAGTGCGTCTAAGAGAGATTAACAGGACAGGAAGACGGGATGTGTCATGGTACGTTCAAGAAAGTTTCAAAATTGTACTTTAATGACCCCGCTTGTGTGACGTCCCCGACTAAGTAACGGATTAAAGTTGTCTTGAATCAGACAATTTTTAAGAGGCGATCTTTTTTTTTTAAAGACATATTTTGAAGGATTAATGAAGTTTTATTTGAAAAAAGTGTCATTTTTGTTTTCATGAACTTCCCTTTAGTTTAGTACTTTAGTAGGCTTCTTCTTGAGGAAAATTTCATATACAGAGTGTCGTAAAAGTATGGGGAGGACTAATTAAATCTTCCGGAAAGTATTTTCTGTAAAAATAGTATTTTAAATTAAAATAAAAATTTCAAGGTGAACTTTTTTCAACTCGAAACCTTTATTTTTAAATCTGGACACTGGAAGAACATCAAATTTCACGTTTAGATGGGTAACTATGATAGAAGTTAAAGTGATCCGTAAAGATCAAAATCACTGGCAAAGTAAGTGTCATGGGAGCTTTTTATTTTTAATATAATTACTTTTCCTTACTTTACATAGAATAGCTTCTATAGGCTTCCCAAGTTTATTTTGAAAATTGTTAGTGTTTTGAACCCTCATGGATCCCTTTAGCTCTTATACATATAGTCCACGCTCGCGTTCTTTCAGAATTTAGGCTCAAAAATAGAGTGATTCCTTAAAAAAAAGGGTTTAAATTGCCTATGAAGAAAATTATTCAAATTTCCTGGGATTTTAATAACACCCGTTATACTACAAACAATAATAAAATACTAGATAATTTTAATTTATAGCTGCTATTTAAAGAAACTCCTCTCATTTAAAAATGAATCAACTATCAATGAATATTTTTTATTCCTTTAATAGTACTTATAATATCATTCGAACTATTTTATAATAAACGATGTGGAACGTAAACAAACCATAAGAAAAATGCATGTTTATTAAAACTGCAATTTGCTTGTAAAGAACGCAGAAAAAATAAATGGAATTACATCGAGAAAAGCGGGAGCGAGTCCATGCAGACTTTAAAAAGTAAAAAGGCAGCGAAATTCACTTTTCTCCGGGGCGAATTCAAAGCGGCGTGGGAGTAATAAAGGCCGCGGCACCGATAGAGTCGACTTTTCGCGCTGTCTCGGCGCGAGGCGGAAAAGCGGGTTCTCCCGGCGAAATTACACGGCGCCGGCCGCCTGCGACTGATGCCCCGCGATGACGCCCTGCCACCGGCAGTTCCGCTCGCAGCGCGCGACGGATCCGAGAGGCGACGAGACGAGAGGCGGAGGAAACTCTCTCCCTCCTTTATTTTTTCACCTCGGGACTTTTTCGAGCCAAGGTTTGTTTAACGTCGCTGAACAGCGAAACTCGAAGAGCAGCACTATTCTTTGTGCGAGGGAGTCGCACTCTAAAGGTGAAGTACCTGAAAGGCTTTGGACAATGGAACTTTTAAATGAACGCGGTGTTTCGAGTGTTTACGCTTAGATGGCGAGCTTTTCCCATTTAAAATGTCGAGCCGCTTTGAGTTCCGAATTGATTTCGTTATCAAAGTTTATAAAGTGTCGCCAAATGGAAAGTTTCGATTTTCATATTTCAAGTGGAGGCGGCCCTTTATTCCATTTCTTTTCCGTGGAATGCGCTTAAAATGTTTTATAGGATTATTTCTTCCTCAGAGAGGAAGCTTTGTAATAGTAAAATTTTGAGTTTTTTTTTGTAAGGTGAAAGGATTTACTGCAATTTTGTTCCACGAGTTTGCTTCTGCTTCATCTGTTGTAGTGATATCTGCGAGAAAGCGTATTAAAGCAGTAGGAGATGTTTTACTATTCTTGGTCAATAAATGAAATTATAAAAAAGCTGTAGATTATGGAAGTAGTGTGCGAAGCTGAATATTCTTATTTAACAATTACTTGGCTATTGTTTTCGTTCTATTCTAGGCAAAACTCGAGAATGAGTTCTCTTCTTCTTGGCAGATTTGAATTGTGCTAATCTGCGTTGTGAAAAAATTGAAATGCGCTTTTGTGCGAAGAGGAACAATGAAATGTGCATTGCAGTTATAATTATTATAAACTTACTATTACTTTTGGTACTTCAACATTTCGTAATCTGATTACGTAGAGCATAAATCAAATTTATAATTATAAATTTCGCTTAAATTCAATTAAAATTTAATAAACGGATTTAGGAATAAGAGAAGAATGTATTATAAGCTTATAAACATTATTCACCTGCGGTAATATAATGTGTATACAGTAATTATCTGGGAATACAGGAATTATCTGGAAACCACATATGTATATTGTACAAAGATTATTAAATAATAACAAATAAAGTTTGTTGAAAATTTGAATGCTAAATTGGCAATAAAATAAAGAAAAGTTAATGTATTCCAATTTTCATTACCATAAATTTTAAGACTTCGAAATAAGCTTATTTCGTTAATTTCGAACATTTAATATCACAAACAGAAAGGAAATATTACTTTAAAAATTTCAAAAAAATCGCAGTTTTTTACAAAAAGAAAAAGATAACAAAAAAATTGATAACACAGAATTCTGTCATTTTCATTGTACAATTCATTTGAAATAAGGCTTAATATAGCATTCTCTGCGGCATGTTGACTTAACTATGATCAGATCAGAGAAATGGGACAAAGATATTACCGGAGCAAGTCTGCATGTAATTGGCATATACGTGAAAGATACGCATATGTGAATCCGAATGGTACGCCTGACAATAGCAGAATAATATAACGGATATGGGATTTCGCCCGAAAGAATATTGTTCGCTCGTTGTATTTTTACCGACGTCCTTCATGTGAAGAGAAATAGTGAAAAAACACTTTGAGTGCTCTTTGATATATACGTTTGTGCACGTCGTTAATCATATTTCTCTTCGCGAATCATTTAATTCCGCGAGAGAAAAGAGGAAACATTGCGTAAAAAACGCACATTTTATAAACAATAATTTTTGCCATTTGTATTAAAAAATAAATCTTTAATTCATATCCCTGCACGCGAATCATTTAATCCCACATGAAAAAAACGAAATGATTGTGTAAAAGGTATAAACTCAAAATTTTACTTTCGTTGACACTCGTTCATATCGAAAATTGTCATTTTATTTAAGCGACGCACCCTTTTCAATCTTCACTAATTAATATTTTAAACAATATAACTCGTCGTTCCAATTAAAGCTGCAATTTCCTCCGGCAATTCCGCTCCACTATATAGCGTTAAAAACACTTGGGCTTGAAATTTACGAATCTCTTTTTAATAACGCGCCTTCTAGGATTGCGATAGTCCCCGCCTATAATTCTTGAAAATAGGTTCTGCGAATGCCTCCCCTAGCGGTTAATAGGATCGCCGGATTCCTTTATAATTAGAAAGCCCAAATTATCCCATCACCCGTATCTCGGATTAAAAAATAAAAAAAAAAAGAGAGAGAGAAAAAGAAAGAAATGTAGGCAGAGGCGCCTTGCCCACACCCGCCTCCGTACATCCCCGTCGGAGGGTGAAAAAAAAAAAGAATGCGAGCTTAATCCGGCCACGTAGGCGATTCGCCGGCGGACAAAGTTGCAGCGCCCGCGATAAGTATGCTCCGTGAATAATATCGCGATCCGACATTTTTCTTGCCGATTAGTCCGAGGCCCTGCGAACCCGTGGAAATTTAATCAGCGCCTCGACGCGAAAAATCGATTCACCCGAAAATCCTCGACCTGCTCCTCTTTTAGTTTCGTTTGTTTTGCTCGCTATTTTATTGTTCGAGGGCAGCGCCCAGTCGCTCGAAATTTCAGCGCTGATCGTGACCTGAACTCGCGAACGATCTCTTCCAGGGGAAAATGAGATTTTGGATTTCCAACTTTGGAACTTTTTCAGTCGTCGCGCGAGTCATTTGACGTCGCGACGATAAAACAGTTCTCTTCTCGGCGAGATAGAGCTTCGGTAAATATTGTACCTTTAGCTTCATTTTTCGGGAGGTCTGCGTTCATGAAAAAAAGATTGATCGGATTTGGGAATAAACACAGGAGGAGTGATTTAAAATTGATCTTTACATTTGGAATCGAGATGAGACTTGTGTTTTTTATTATTTTTTTTTTTACAATAATAATATTTTTAATTTACTGGATATTTTTTTAATTATTGTTTTGTTATCTGTTTTTTTTCGAATAACTAATTTATTATAGTATATTTTGTATAATGTATTCTTATAAAATTAATTAATTTAATTAATACGTGAATTAATAATTGAATTTATATTATCTATAAATTATTGTCTATATTAAATTTTGGCACAGGCTTGATAATATGGAAATCATTAACAGATCCGATTAGAGCCGTACATTCATTCATTTAATGAGGTCTATTATTAACTTCATATTTTAATCACAGGACTCATGATATTACGTTTTAATATATTACGTACTACTGTATATATATTTGAAGCTTTTTCATTTAACGATACTCATTATGTTAAATTCCCGCAAGTGAATTTTACAAAGTGGCACCTAGTAAAAAAGGTATTCATTTATTTTTACAGATAAAGTCACCCATACGTAATAAGTGTATATATATACAATAAAAGCTAATTTATCAATTAATATACTTAACAGCTGTACTAGTAAAACCTTTTAAAGTATCACCTTCGAATTAATTTCGAAAAAAAGAAAATTTTGCATCCACATATAGATCAAAATCATTTGATAATCGTAGTTAATGTTTCTAAAACTACAAGTGGCTAACACAGTTGGCGAGAGCCTGGGCACTTCAAACACCTCAATTATTTCCCGTACAATCAAATAAAGCAATAGCATTTCGTGCAATTTTAATACCGCTCGCCGACCACCGCAGCCCATGCTGCCCCGAAAGATTTAAAAGCACTCGGCCAGAGTCTCTACTCTCTCTCCCCATCCCTCTCTCTCGCTCTCTGATATTCTCTCAAGAACGGAACGGTGCGCCCCATTTCCGGCTCGCTTCGCCGGAAGCGAGCCGTTTCTCATGCGGTTCCGCGTTGTTCCGCGAAAAAGGAAAAGGCCTCCCAACCTCGACGAGGCGAGGGAGAAAGAAAGAAAGGACGTTACTACGTGGAAAGAGAGGAAGAGGCAGCAGTGAAAGAGACAGAAAGAGAGACGAGAAATTCGACGGGAAAAGATCGCGAGAAGAGGGGCATAAAGGCGGTGCTGTGAATTTGCCGAGGGTAGGCGAGCGACGCTAGATGGCGCCTCGAAAACGTGCATACGAAGCTCGCTAAGCGCGCGCTCGCGCTTGCGCAAGCTCCCACAGTCTCTTTTTACGAGCGTCGTACGTAATACAACGGGCAAAGGCGATTTCTGCCGCTCCTTTTATTCTACCGCGTATCTGTTTCACGACGCGATGAAAATCGCTCGACCGAGCGACGCGGCCATTTCAATTTTTCAACGAAGTGCTTTTTCGAATGTTTCGCCGAGCGACCAATCCTCGCGCCCTCCCCCGCGCACACCCTCCTTGCTGCGATCGACGAGTGAAAGTTTCACCGTTCTGGTTCGGCCGCGAATTTCGTAGCCAACCGACCGCGTGCACAAGCCTCTTTCTTCTTTTTTTTTTCTCTCTTTTGCTCCGATTTAGCTCTCGCGAATTTTTTTTCCATTTTTATTTTATGAGCGCGCGGGTTGCGCACCGGCGCCCATGACTTGTTTATCGCGCGCATCAGCGCGCTCTATACCATCCGTATTATAGTGGTCGATGCGGACAAAATGAGTCGGTCGCTCTGTCCTTCCAAATCGTCGATATTTTTTTTTTTTTTATACCTTCGGCAGTTACACCAGATCCGCGTGGTTAATCGAACGATGGCTTCGACTTTATATATCGTGGAAAGAGTCGGTGATGCAAATCGTAAAATCTAAAAAATTTATCGCAATCCTCGATTCCCTTTCAAGAATACTTTATGCCAGAGACTCGGTGACGGTAGCAGCGACTCTCAAACGGCATTTTCCATGGCGGACCGATGGATAGTAATAAAACAAAAAACAAAAAAAAAAAAAAAAAAAAAAACTACAGAAAGAAAAAAAAGAAGAAAAAGAAGAGGCGCATCGAAAGCCCAGCCGCAGCAGTTCGGCGCGTATTGCAAAAGAGAAAACCGACGAAATTTTCGAGCACCGCGAAATGGGTCGGAGATCATGCATTCCTAAATTATTTGAAAGGAGCGCCGGCTGGATGTAAAATGCAGCGCTCCTGGGCGGGCCCTTTCGCCCGGTCTTCCTCATCAATATATGAAAAGATCAAAAGCGCGGGAGGAGGCGGCGCGCTGCTGAAAAGACCGGAGGAGGAAAGGATCGAGCGCCAGTGCACTTAGATGAAAATAGAGGACGAGGAGAGCGAAGAAGCGCACATACCCCGCCGGCGGAAGATAAATGTGCAGACATGTACGTGTGTTTGTCTACGCACGCGGAATGGAGAAAAAGAGAGAGAAGCAGACAGAGAGAGAAATGAGATGAGAAAGAAGTGGTGAGATGGGGTAAGGGATGAAGAGAGAGAGAGAGAGCGAAGGGTTGGATGACTGGACTAGCAAGATTAAAGTCAAAGACGAAGGAGGGAGTGCATTAGTGCCTTACATCCTGCTACCTTCTTTCGCCAGCTATCAGAGATGATGGAAGCCAGTCTTGCGAAATTTATCGTGAAAACCTACTTATCTTCCTTATCATTTCTCACGCTGCTCACTGTAGGATCATTGTTAGTGTTTGAAAAGTTCACGCTTAATTAACTCGGAACTAAAATGTGGATGCTGTAGTATGGAGTATATGAAGGTAGAGTATAGCTTGACGAGCGAGAGTATACATTTGAATGTCATGAGGTAATTGGGTTATATTTGTTCGAACTAAGCTCGTAATTACATTCACACATCATTTGACGGTCTGTTTTTGTATGCACACTTCTGAGTAACTATCTGTAAATTTCATGGTTTAATGATCCATGGAAAAAACGTTAATTTTCTAATCTAGTCTTGTCCTCAGTGCGTAAAAAGAACAATACTCTCGAATTATAGATACAGTTTATCAGTTAATTAATTATATTTTCTTTAAGGATATGGTCGAGACCAAATGATAAATTTGATCAAGATCTCGCCTGAGCTTGCAATAAATACTATACGCAAAGAGTACGATTTTTTTATTGTTAATGTGATTTCTTTTTATATTTAACAATACCTTGCTAACCATAATCGACTTCTACTTTACAATCGATTAAAAAAGTAATGTAATTTTGAAGCTGTAATTATCTGTATTATCTCTTATTGATTTTTTTTTGTTTTTCAAGCTCTTAAAAAATTATGCGAATTGTTCCGTAAAAACTATTGAGCTTTTCCAGAGCATTACAGTTATTCTTCTAAAAAAATACAAAGTATCGATATAACAGTTAGAGATTCATGTAAAAATTACAGTGATTTGTCCGTAATAATTTCCAGAGCCTAAACCATCCCGTGTATACCTTTTTTTACAGGGACTACAGGGAGCTTTCATCGTAATTTTTAAGAGAAAATTCACTCAATTTACAGTATTACTCTCAATACAGTACTTTTTACGCTCAATACAGTATTAATAATACACTCTAAGTTCAGAAGTACGCTTCATTATCCAAACAAGAATTAATCAATAGATTAATGCTTTTAAAAAGTATCAGTCATAAATACTTTTTTTAAAGACGACGGTTATATACTTGCCGTCTTTAAAATTGATTAATACTTTTTTTGAGTAACGAAGTGTAATTCTGGACTCAGAGTTTACCCTTTAAAGGATTTATTTTCACACGGAAAGAAATGTTATTAAAAATTATTATGTTTTGTAGAAACAGTGGGACATACGAATTACAAAACTGCTATGTATATAGTAGAAATTGCTATGTACATTGCAATTTTGACTATGTTTCATATAGTAAAAATCGTCATAGGTTGAGTACATCCCACTATTCCTACGGAACATAGTAATTTTTACTATAACATTTCTCTCCGTGCAGTAGTATTCTTTCACTGATACAGAAACGGAATATACAAAGTACTTTTTCGAAAACTGCACCGGTTGTCCGTACACAACGTCGATAATAGCGAAACACAGCGCGTCGGAAATGCCGGCAAAAACACAGTCAATTGGCCGTGCGAGGTACGGTCGAAGTTTTAACGAGACGCCCGCGTGACCCGCAAACGAGCGGCGCGGCAAAACGATCGGTCGAAATTATCTCAGCGCGACCGAGGGAAGCCATCGGCGAGCCGCCGCAGCGTGTAATCAATGATTAAACACTCGGCACTCCGGCCAGATTGGGCTCCGCGCCATTCGCGGGCAAGTTACCGCGTCAGCGGGAAAAAAAAATTCAGGTGGAGAGTTTAGCCCGCCGACAAAAGTGCAGTCGACGCGCCGCTCGACATTCTGAACTCGATTCTCGATCATGCCGCGGCCCTCCGCTGCATTTTTTTCTCGCGTAAAGGCTAAACGTTCGTTTTTTTTTTTTGTTCGGTGATTTTGTTGTTTCGAAGATTCGAAACTTTTGCATTTTTTTTTTCTTTACTGAAACTGTTTCTGGCGAATGCGTATACTGCTTCTTTTTCCGTTAATGCGAAAAAAATTTTATTGTATGATTAAACGAATTTATTGAGGCTTATTTATTGAATATTAACTTGATTAATGTAATTTAATTTTAAATATTTATTTTCGTAAAAGATTTTACATCGTAAATGATGAAGTGTCATCGTATTTTTTAGTGAAAAATATGCATTCATCAATATTGAAGCAGGTTAATTATTTCGTTTGCCGTGAATGTGAATTAATTAACATTACAATTTTTAATATAAATTCTGGTCGTTAAATTTTACCTCTACAAAAGTGTTTCAATACTAATATGCATGGGCTAAAATTTAAAAAAAAAGAATCGTTTGATATAAAGTCTTTTACTTTAAAAATAATAATTAATAAATGATGACCCACGTCAAAGGGCTAGCACCGTCAAAGATATAATTATTAATCGGCTTTCTGAATAAGCAGTGTACCTTTTTTACATTTTAAATCAATTAATTCCTATCGTTGCTTTTAACAAAGAAACAAACAGGGTAGAATAAAAAACGAAATAGACTTTTCATATTTTCTATCGAATATAGAAGGGGATTTTTAAAATATTCAAACTATAACAAACAAGCCTATTAAAATTTTTTAGAAATTAATAACATTTCAACGTATTTTAAATTCTTTTTCTTACTTATGTTGATTCACTTATCTGCTATTAGTTAATACTTAAAAAAACTAAAATGTGTTTATACAATGCTGAAATCCGATATACTTATACGTAATTTTTTTTTCTTTAATGCAAAATTTGTACGTCGTGTTTTATTCACGGTAGAGCTTTAGAAGCGCGTTTTTTCCATTACGGACAACGACATCATTCTCAACTTGTCATCCTTGAAAAAAGTACACTTCAAGGACGCGCGGACTTTATATAACCGTGAAAAATTGATGCGATCAAACTTGGAAATTCATTTTTCGGCCCTCGGAAATAACTAGAGGCTCATGGCCGACGAAAGAAGAAAAGGACGTGGAAGGTCGAGTGCGCGAAAACGAACAATGAGACTCTAGGGACGAGATGCAAAAACGTCGGAAATTAAATGGGTCTGCCTGGCGAGACAAGACAAGAGGTTTTACGGAAAAAAGCAAAGGAAGGGGGATTCTGAAGGCGCGGAAACTGCGTAGTACGTGAAGAGCCCGATAATAAAAGTTTTGCATATTAATTACTAATTTGTTATATTTTCTTCTTTTAATTAATTACGAAAATAAGAACAGACTTATTTTATTGTGATCGTTTAATCCACGTTTTATCTACCGTTCGCGTACGTTAAATGATATTCATCCTTCGAAAGTCGATCTTGAATTTCGAAGTCAATTTTGATTTTCGAGAAAAAAATTGAATGTCGAGTGAGAAAATTGTCATTGTAGCCTAAAAAACGCCTACGAGGCGCGCGTATAGCGCGCTTAATCCTCCTAGTACATATAATAAAAATTACATTTCTGCAATAAAATAAAAATTGCATTCGTTTAATGAGTCATCAATAATAATGATTCGGGCATCTGCATTGGTTATTAAAATTTATGAACCAATTGACACAAATAACACATTCTTTTATAAACATTTTTTAACGCACAAGTATCGCTGCGTAAAAGTATTATTAATAATTATTCAAATTGAAAAAAATTATTCCGTATTCCGTAAAAATTGCATTTCAATTCAGCTCCTACATTCACAAAGCACTTTCGTGACAATAGTTCAACTTTGTAAGTACCGTAAATTGTTTCGCAATCAAATGTCATTTCATTCGATTAAAGTAACCTCGGCATCCGGACCGAAAAAGGATTGGTTTTATACAAACTCGCGCGCGGCTTCTACCCGCTCAGTTACTGTTTCAACGCGACGAGCGCATGTAAGAAAAAAAAAACGTTCTGGTGCTGTGAATTCGTCGGGTCCACAATGGTTTTGAAAAATTCCATTTACTTTTCTATCGCTGCCATTTATTTTGCTACGCAGGTTTAACCTTTCTTTCATTAGAATAGAATTTAATGAGAAATTCGATTTATTACAATAGAATCCTCTCCTATTCATGTTTGCACGAAGTTTCTTAATAATAGACTAAAAAAAGTTAGTTATTTTTCTACAGTTTTGCTAATTGTAAGTAAATAATTCTTTGAACGAAACTAATGAATTTGTGGAAACTATAAAATGAATTTAGTTTAAAAAAAAAGTTTTTTTTTTGTAGGTCTTTAAAGTAATATTTTTTTAAAACCACTAATATTTTGTCAGGCTAGCAATTAAAATTATACTCTTTTTCCTTTTCTTTCGAAATTTAATAGTGTGCAAACATAATATTTCTACTGAAATAAAATAACTTTTTCGATTAAATAATTAATATTACAGATAATTTGCCATCCAGAGCCACAGGTATTGGAGAAGGCAGATCAGATATTCGACGCCGCACGGGGGGTAGTCGGGAATGCCGCTGGAGTCGTTAACACCGTCGCCGATCGGGCGATCGATGCAGCTCAAGGGGCAGTCGTCAACCAGATCACCATGGTACAAGATGTCGCACGCCTTGGCATTGGAATCGGCCGAAGTGTCATCGAATTCGGCGAAGATACGATACTACGAACGCTCAATGCCACGGGAAGATAAAGTAAATTGATCATCATGTATATTTTATTAATTTTTTTTTTATAAATTACGAATTTTTATGTCGACATTTTTCTACGTGTTATTATTTTACATCCTGCAACGTTTACGTCACAAGTACGGGATTATGCTGTGACAACAGATTATATAAGCCTTACGCTTCTAAAAGATTACTCGGCAGCTTTCGATATACTTTACCAGAACAGTCCACAGTCTTATATTATTATTGCTAATTATTTTGTTCAATTTTATTTATTATTATACGAAAACAGTTTTTTTTATATATAATATTAATTGACGTCTAAAACAGAAATCATAGTTCCTTTTTTAACTGTACAAAGCTTCTTTTCGAGCAGGAGCTGCATTTAAAAATTACTTCCTTGTTTTCCTTAATCCCTTGAAAAAAAGAGGTAATAGGAAATTTGTATAGTCTCGTCGCGTTAAAAAAAAATGTATCGCAGCTAGACATAACTGTTTTATGTAAAATATTAGACATTTTTCGCTAAATAATATACAAAACATTATTAGCAGAAACAAATAAAACTTTACAAGAAACGCGAAACACGTTAAAAGTTTTATATATATAATATAACCATTAGCTTAAACAACAGCTGCTTTTATTGAAACCATCCTATAGTTGCGAAGTTCGCCATGTAAGATAATCAGTGGGAATTCCGCTGAAATTTCACTCTCCTGAAAATGGATAAAAAAAAACCAGCGTCACTTTGGGCGGGTCATTCGAATGCAGCTGGCGCTGGCATAATAAGTAACAGAACACCCTTAATGCGCCGTGCCGATAACTAGCGTCGAATAAAGGGGATGGAAGCGCGCGCGAGTTGCGCACAAAGGAGGCCAATGCGAGAGAAAAAAGAGCGGAGGAGAAATGGCAGAAAGAGAGGATTGCGAATGAGAAATAAAAGGACAAAAGGGACATAGAGAGAGAGAGAGAGAAAGAGAGAAAGTAAAAAAAAAAATGTATATATATCTACGGCAAAAATCGTCTCCCCCGGGCTCCTAATGGTTTACAAACAAACGTAGGTGTGCACAAAGAAATGTCGCCAATTATTAATTCACGCCCAGACGGATTATGCTTTCGCTCCGTAACATACAACGGGTCGCATCTGTTTTCGAGTGGCTGGAGCATTTGAATTCCGCGCGAAGGAGGGCGAAACGAATGACGCGCAAGCGATAAAGCTTAATTTTTGTTTGCTGCGCCGACGTGCCTCTGCTTCTGCGTTGTAGTGCGAGCCGATTGGGGATGACGCCGGCGGTGTTTTCTTTTCTTTTTCTTTTTTTATTTCCCTTTTGAGCCACTTGAGCGCCACCTCTGAAGAACAATATTGCCACCCTTATTTTACACCTATTCTTTTGGATTTCAAGGACGAGCAGGACGAGCCGCTTGAGCGTCGTCGAGTACTCGACCGATACAGTTGATGATACGAGCGAAAGAACGGCTGTCAATTACTTGATGCTAGTGTGAGTAGGGGATGGAGGAGGGGGAGGGAGGGTTGTGTCCACTTCTTCTTTGGAATACTTTGAGATGGTAGCCATTTGCTGAGTGTATAGCGGATACTTTTATTAGTCTAGACTTAACTGCTTTATGCCTGTTTCATTGTTTTAAAAAATGTTATGCTTACTTTTTTTTTTTGAAAATAGGATAAGCTTCTTCCTTAAAAAGCCTCCTTTTTCTGCCCAAGTTCTTTTGATTTCTACCATAGTGTATATTTTTCCAGATAATTTGAAAACCTATGCCAATAGATTGGGTGATCCATACAAACATTTTCTAAAAAACATGTTTTCGAGCTTAAAATATTTGAAAACATATTTTCACGAAAGTTAAAATTTTACTATTACAAAGCTACCTCTATGAGGAAGCAAAATCTTGCATGAATGTACAGGAATATGCAGTTTGAAATTGAAGCGACAGGTAGAATTTTTCATAAAGAAATGGAATATGATTTATAAAATAATATTTATATAATTACTATAGAATTGCAGTAGAACTTGAGTTTGTAGGGTTTTTTTTTTATTTTATTATGACTAAGTACGGTGTGACTTGAAATATTATTTTATTTTTGACACCTTAATACATTAATATTTAGTATAAGGATGATAATGTTTTTTTTTTTTTTTATTAATTCTGTGTATTTACACAAACGTGTCTAATTCGTGCTACTAAATTGTGAATTTATCATGTATGTAAAGAATCTACAGCTTCGATTTCTTCTTCGACGCCCAAGTTTCAATTCTGAATTGAAATCAAGTCCAGGCTGACTAAAACGTTTATTGACTACTGAAACTTTATGCTTTCTACTTTCATAATGAAACTAAATGGGTATTGGATCATATTTTACTGCACAGTAAATGGTACTAACTACATCTCAAAATGAATACAATCGTTATTTCGCGAATCCACCTATACAATTCGTAGATGGTTGACCTGGATAAACTCGTTCATGAAAAAAAAAAAAAAAAAAAAAAAAAAATGGAGAAAATAATAAACCCTATCCCGTCGCGACAAATATACTATAATGGATCCGTCATACGAAATTCGACAGTCGTCCAATATATACCCTTTTCACAGAAATTTTTCAAGTGTCACGCTTTGCAGATTTTATTCTCTAAATCTCGCGCTGGCGTGTCTAAAATTCAATTCGACGATCGCGCGAAGCCTCGGCGTGACGAGCTCAATTTCGCCGGATCGACCGGTGCGTTTATATTTCTCTACCTCTGCCGGCAAGTACCTGGTACAAAATGCGTCCCGCGGATCTAAATCACTGATTGTACAGCCCGCCTCTTTATTCCCGTTCTTTTAACGCGCCACAAAGAGGCCGAGAATCTCATTGTCCGAGAAGATCGTAAAACTCGTACGAAAGAGGAGCCACAGAAAAAAAAATCGTTAAAAATTTACGAGTACCTCTTAATATAAACGTCATTTTATCATCGCTGTTTCGATTTCCCTGCAGACATTTACGATGCCGGAGCACTGAACGAAAGAATCAAGTATTCGAAATCAAACGTTGAACGGTCTGATAACTCTGCGTCAGTTATTTTAGTTGACGGGGATTATTCTTCTCTTTTTTTTTTAATCCACTTCTAAATAGAAACGATCGTTCATAAATTCTTCGGCGTTGACGTCATGTACATTTCATTAAATTTAACTCAACTCTTTAAACGCTTCTTTCTAGAATTACTAACTATTACTTTAAACGATTTCTCAAACTTTTTAATTATACTTTGAAGTTCTTAGTCTTTATTAAAATTCTTTTTCTTATTCTTCTTCGAACAGTCAAAGATACACTAACGCTTATACGAAGAAAATGGTAGCTTCATTTTCACCTAAAAATTAAATAATATCAAGAAATTTTCTCGTAATTGATCCAGTCTTATTTTTCAGTCTTCTTTATAATGATGATTAAGTTTAGTCAAGGTTTCAGTGTTAAAAAAATAGTACACGTATTCCCATCTTGTTCTCTACATTTAATGTGCCAGTTTACCTGAAGACCATCCATCCAAGCAAGATCCAAGATACCCGGTAACATCCGTCGTAAACGTTTACCGTAGTATGATTCCAGCCTTTAAAAATTATCAAACAAGCGATCAGCACTTACACGACCAATAAAATCAAATTGAGCCCACCCACCCACAACAAACCACATCAGTTTATCAAAACATCATCGTATAAAAAAGTGACTCGAACAAAAATTTACAAAGTCCCGGTATCAACCCTCAGCGACTTCCGGTACTCTTATCCTCATCGGGCCGGCATCGATCGACTAACCATAGCACCTCCGGCAAAAAGAGAGAGAAAGAGATAAAGTCTCCAGGAGCACCGGTGGGTTCTCTCCCAGGCGTCCCCTCCGCCCGGCGTAATGAGACATTGTATATTCGCATCAACGGGAAAGCGGGACGAGCTGGAAAAAAAACGAAGGCAAAAAGAATTGGGTCGACCGTAGGGTCGAGTGTGCGTGCGCAAACAGCGGAGGGCAGGATTCGAAGCTCCGCGAGTTTTATTCGACTCATGGTCGCAGTCGCAGCGCCACGCTTCCGTTTGTTTTGCCCTCCCCTATCATTTTGGCCTGCGCTTTACGAGACCTGCGATCGTTATTCTTTCATCGGTGCGTTTTTCCAGACTTCTCTCTCTCTCTCTCTCTCTCTCTTACTCTCTCGCGTGCCTTTGTTTCCCGGCGCGCAGTCTATCTTGTTACTTTTAACATTTAGATTGTTATCGCTGCAGTGTAAACATTCTGCGTGCTCAATTCTACGTGTTACGAGAGCTTTGAGGTGAGCGATAACTATACTTTTTTTTAAGCGTTTATTTATACAGTGGCGGAAATAAATTATGTCGTTTGATTTAGCAAGGCCCGATGAAGACATTTATTTTGAAAAGTCAAAATAAATAATTATACCAAAATGATTTGTTGTTGGTGATCCTTTTTAGTTCAAGATACTGCTAATAATAACCACAACACATTAATTTTCGAGTAACCTTTTTGAATGTTTTTATTTTGAAGATTAAACTGATGATTTATATAACTGTCAAAAAATTATCTAAATTGTTAGAAAATATCATACGTGATACGAGCATAGATTACATTCATTTTTTGTGATTGAGAAGATAGTGACCTAGTAATCTATCATTAGTAACCTTATGTCTTAATTATGGATAAAAACTACTGAATACTTCGCATTATTATATCAATTATATCAATTTTTTGAAGTATTACTAATAATTCACTTTGTATTTGACCATTTTAGCTATTGAGTATTGCAAAGTAATTATCGCTTTTTCATCAGAGTTATTTTAATTGGAAATCAATGTCTGACCATAATCGACTTCTACTACTTAAAATTAAAGTGCGTCTGTAGCGTTTACCAATTGAACAACGAAAAAAACATAGTTTCAAAGTATCTTTTTTTAAACAGGAAAATTATAAAAGAAAAGAATATTTAATTGTAATAGACGCAGTACTACTTTATGTTATGAATAAAAGCTACCGTAACGTCGAGGTTTCAATGCAATTCTGGTTTGAGTTACGATCAATTATAGAAGCCCTTCTTATTGTATCGAATTTCAGTTATCACTTAATTTAAGAATCACTCCCAAGAAGTTAAAAGTTAAAAAGATTATCCCACTTAGGAAATAACCGTTTTATTGGGCAAATCAAAAGGTTACAGAAAAGAAAGAATAAGAAGAAGAAATATATACCTACGAAGAAGAAATATGTATCTCCATTTGATTCATCTCACCTCATCAGTTTTAGAAAGGTTTCCGATCAAAGATGCCGCTTTGGCACAAAGACTCGTCGGGGGTACAGCAGCAGCAGCAGCGAAGCCGGGAGTCGAAGGTTGGGGTTCGCGTGGCGCATTCGATACGACGGCGGATATCTATTACGCGGTAATATAGCGCCGGGGTGCCGAGCGCCATTTATGGGGCCATACTTCACGCGGAATTGAGCTCCGAACGTTCATTGTGTCGATCACACAATGGATGGATTATAACGGCCGCCACATTCGAGCACCTGACCGTTTCCCGCTCGCTCTTTATCTCGTCCGAGTATGTGTATGTGTATGTATGCGTATCTGTCTGTGTGTGCAGGTATATGATCATGCGATTGTAGGAGTGTATGTGTTCGTGCGTGCGTGCGTGTGTGTGTGTCTATACGCGAGTGTGCGTATGCTTAGTACTTACAAGCGCACATATGTATGTGTGTGTTTCGGTGTGTCTGTGGGTGGGTTGGTAGATGGGTAGGTGGGTAAGGATATGTGTGGAGGGATGTGAACGAGTGATCCCCGTTAGAAAAAGATAATAATAATGGCGAGGGCAAACGGGGACGCTCCCTCCGCTCGTGGTACTTAATAGACATTTTTCAGCGATCTCAGTCTGTCTATATCTGGCGGACATAAAGCCGAGGGAGCCACTTTAAAATTCATATACCGGCCGTGCATGTAGTGCGCGTTTCATCGGCCGTTAGGAGAAAATGTGAAGGTAATACGTCAAAAATTTCGAGATAATGTTAAAAGGAAGCACGGTGAAATATTTTAACAATTAATTAAACGCTTTTACTATCTTCACACTAAACAATTGAATGAAGAATTAAAATTAACTTCATTTGTTTGATAAGCTTGAAGAGCAGCCATTTAAAGTTCAGGATAAAATTGAATTAGAAAATGCTCCAATGGAAAATATGTTTGCAAGGAAATAATAAGTAAATGGAGAATTTCTCATTTCATGTAAATAAGTACCAGCAGCTGACTAACAAAGTAATATTGTTAATAAAGTTTCTGAAAGCGTTGAAACTTCGTTAAAGATTTAATTCGCTGGTGCAAGGAAATTTATAATTTTTAAAATAATTGGTTAGAGGTAATAGTTATTAACAGTTTTCAAACCACCGGCCGTACGGCCACCTTTATGAAACTTTTAGCCAATTTATTAAAATTTCTATTCTCCGCAACTGTCGATATACGAAACAAGCAATTATTCATTATCAGTAATTATAATACGAAAAATGATACCAAGCCTTTTTGTTATATTGTGTGTAGGCATCCTTTTTATAAAAAAACTTTTTCTTGTCGAATCATTAAAAACAAAAAAAAAAAAGCCACAAATTGACAAAAATTAGAGAAATACGGTTTAGCCAGTAAACCGATGCAGCGTGCCAAGCAAAAAAATTGCGGTCACTTTGACGGATTTCTACAGAGGCGAACAAAAAAAAAAAAAAAAAAAAAAACAAGGAGCGAGACACCCGATCCCAAGCTCCAGCAAGCTTCAGCGTAAATTACCAGCACTTTACTACTTTCCAGACTCGCCACGTCAGAACTTGTCGTTCGTCGCCTTCTCCGCCAATCCTCCCCCTCCCCTCGCCACCATCATTTCCGCTCGGCGGATTAGCGGAGCTTCGAAAGCTCGAGTTTCAGCGGCGACACGCGATACACACGCGCAAAGATTTTCCATCAGTCACGTCGCTCGGGCTCGTGTTTGCCCACGACGCGCGCATATCCACTTCGCGGGGAGTTTCTAGTCGGCGCATCGGTAGACGAGCCGTGGAATCTTGCGGCGGTATTGCGTAATACGGTAAACAGTCATTAATCTCGCGACTGCGCGCGCCTCAATCGCGGAATGAATGCCGTGCAGTCGTCATCTAATTACCGGGGGGGTGGCTGGGGGTGAGGTACGGGGGTTTGTCCAATTAACCGGCGAGCCTCGCGCGAGCCTGCAGAATTGAACTGTCGCCGAGCGCGCCGGAGCTTTCCTTAATGCCGCGCTACGGGGATATATTCGGACCGGGGGTTTAATTGAAAATCCATGCTGCCGATCATAGTTTTCGACGCTGTGTACCCTCCAGGAGAATAGACGACTGTGGTATTAGGACTTGCGGCGTAATTCGAATTAAGCTGTATTAATATATCGGCATGCTGCTACCGCTTTGAGGAGTGTAATTGAGGATAATATTTTTAGCTGTACTTGCAAAAAATAGTTTTATATGCATGAAAAATGGGTGATGGATTATGTCCCGTTTAAGTTTTTAATTACAATGACCTATAGGATAAGTGATATTATTTGTACATGTATATTTTAGATATAGTAGTATGTTTTTTAAAAAAAAGTAATTTGCGTTTTATAAGATATTAATTATTCCGATCGGTCAGGTTATGCAATAAGTCAGAAAATGACAACAGCCGTTGGATTTTCGATGATCGTCTGAATAGCGTGAATTGAAATTTACTAATGCGTATGCGTATAAGTAAAAATTCCCGTTTATACAAATAATTATCTAAATTAACGACTCATTTTACCGGTAATTAATTGATATTCTCATCAAGAGATTCTGAAATGTCTTCTGTTTGCATTATTTCGAAGCACCATATTAGTCTGGGGATTCTCGATACTTTTGGAAGTCACTCTATACAACATAAAAAGGTGGTACACCTGATAAGTTGGTATAACTATTTTTCAAGTACTTCTAATATTTCGCTTATTTATGGCCATTTAAGACATTAAGTAAGTGTCAAGTCACTGTGGCTTTTTCACCAGAGTTATTTAATCGGAATAAAATCAACGTCTGACCATAATCGACTGATACTACTTAAAATTAAAGTACGCCTATATTATTTACCAGCAATACAAGCGGTAAAAGCGTTTTTTTTTTTAAATTAATTAATTTATTTAATTTTAATCCTTTATTTAATTTTAACCTCATATTTTCGGTCCTATTTCCTCAAGAACAAATTTCTAGTCGATCGATATTTTAAATGAAATCTAAGTACTCAATTTACCTGTACATAGTAAATTATTTGTCGAGTACAGTAAACTATAGTAAACTACACTCTACAAATAATTTACTAAGCGCACAATCAACAAACTATTACTACTACAATCAACAGCAGATGATTATCGGCAATTTAAATCCGCGCTAAAGCCCAGGCTCGCCGAAACCAAAGACGCAATCAATTTAGCATCAACGGATTAACTTCTCCTGAACCGGGGAATTTACGTCGCACGTGTCGCGCCCGAAGTGGGGGCGAACGCACCAATGGGTGGCTTTGTAATGAGGGTAAAAATCTCATTGCCGTGGGGCTGCGCGGCGGAGGCGCGCCCCGGCGTTATTAATAAGGCATCTGTCTGGCGGTGCGTTGGCGCGCTCCGGCTGAAATTACGAGGCGGCGCGGCTCGCTCTTGGCACCGACAACAGTATTAAGACGTAATGGGCGTAGCTGCCGAACCCCTGGCAGAGATTCAAAGCCGACGGAGGGGGCCGCCTGACCCCGACATTTCCAGGAATGGTCGAGGCGCGGCTCGGTGTCTCCTATACCCGCAGTCTCCGAATTGCACGGCCTCCGGTGACCCGAGAGACTCTGTCTCTCTCACTCTTTTTACCTCCGGCGGAGGCATAAGTCACGTACGACGCTTAACCTTCCCTCGGTCTTGGGCGCGCCGTGTATATGGAGGTGATTTATTTTTTAAATTGGAAGTTTGTTGGCCGCTGATTTGATGCCGGCGAAATTGGCCGTTTCTCGTTTGGGGGGTGGGGGAGGAAGTACGCGCGGCTTGGCGGTGCTCGGCGTAGATTTAATGATAATAGCGATAAGTTTCGGGGGATAAAATTTTATTTGAAACGCGAATATCGGGATCGCGGTCCGAGCTATTGATGTCCCGATTTTTCATTGAATTTATTGCGGGGACAGTTCTGCGAGGCGTTTTAGCATAAAATGATGATGCCAGATGGCAGATTACTCCGGCGAGTTTCGTGGCGTGCTACTATCGATAAGATTATTGAAGTTTATTGATTCTATTGGTTCACTGTGTATAAAAAAGCATCTGTGCTATTCATTGTTTGTAGCTGTACGGCTTTGTTTTTTTATAATTTAGTTTTAAATTCCTTTTTTTTTTCAATAGAATATTAATTGAATGATCGAAGGAATTTGGAAATAACGAATATGTGTGTGATTATTGATTTCCTGCTAAAAATATTTGTCAATTTCATTTATTGATATGAAAATTTTCATCGAAAATGTAATGAATGTAGTGAAACATAAATCGGTCGAATACTTGCAATTTTCACACCGAAAATTCCAAATATTTATCCGACCATGGTTGAATGATTCAACGATGAAATAATTTTAAACGCACAAATATCCTAGAAAATTGTGTACACAGATAAAAAGAATGATTCAAGAGAAAATCGTCATTTATTGGACAGTCAATTTTCTCATGTCGTTCGTCACAAGTAAATATTTATTATTATTATTATTATTATTGCATTTCAAAGTAAATATTTCTTAACAGTAAAGAAATATTTATTAACAGTTAGTACATGATCTTTTTTAATGCCACGCAAATAATCCATTTCTTAATTGTTAATTTCTAATCATTTGGTGAGATTTAAAGTCAAATTCATTAACTATAACGCAGTGACTTTGTCATGGAGGATTCCTTTTATCTGTTTGCAACTATACTCAAATTTCATCACCTCCCATTGAAAATTGTAGTTTACATTAACCGCCCATATAAAAATCGTACCCTGTAAATCTGGAAGTATGAAAATTCACTTAGAAAGTGTGAATAGCGACATTTTTTATGTAAAAATTCGTCCGCACATTGAATAAGTGGACGACATTTGACATAAAAAATGTTACTATTCACATTTTCCAAGTGAATTTCACATTTTCAGATTTAGAGAGATATAACAAATGCATTGTAACAACCATCGGGAGAGCATACCAGTCTCCTCAAATAATCCAACAATTTCAAATCTAGCGCGTAGCGTCTATTTTATTTGTCGATTCTAAAAAAAAAAATGGCGGCAGGGAATGTACAGATTGAATTTCGCGGTCGCGTCTCAAAAGGGTCGAGCTCGTAAGTCTCGGCGTCGGTACAGCTGTCGGGGTTGCGGTCAGCTACGTCGATGGAATCCACGCGCAAAGTGCCTGATTGCACTTGTCGTCGTCGCCGGGCGCCGGACCCCCCGGGGTAATTGAATTGAAAAGGACGCGTTTCATGGGCCGCCGGCGCCCGTATAGCGCGAGCCGACGACGAGCGAACAGGGCAAAAAGCGCCATACCCGAGCGTCGCTCTCTCGTTTCCCATTGCGCTTTAACTCCGCCGGCTTCTCGTCTTTATCTACATCGGCCTCGGCTTCTCGCCGAGGCGCGCTGCTTGTGTTCACAGCGGAAATAAAATTATAGAGCAACACTGCAAGCTGGAAACTGTTGGATTGCTGCGTTTCCTTGAAAATAGGGATTGCCTTAAAAATGTGAGATTGGAATGTTAAAAGTAAATTTATTTTTAGGCCTTCTGGAATACTTAGAAATTATTGATGAAATTTATGTTTCGTTTTGTATATTTTATAAGGGCGAAGATAATAAAGTGATTGGATAAATTTAATTTGAATCCTGCGAGATCATTCGAGTCTTCTAATTTTTTATAATTTAGAGCATTTAAATTTTTTTTTTAAATTTTAATATATATTTTTTATTCTTTTATTGCTCTTTTATTGCATATATTGCATTTTTTTCGCAATAAATTTGTGAAACTATTGGAATGAACTGCAGCAATTTGATTGCATTGCTGAAAAAAAATAGACTATTGCAATTTTTAGTGAAAAAATCATTGCAATGGACTATGCAATTTACAGTAGATCATTTTTAATTTTTAATAGAATATAAATAGCATTGTAACATTACAAAAATAATCTTTTCATGTTACAGATTTAGAAGGTTCACCTGAACTTCCTTTCAACATTATATAGATATCCAGACTTTATTTCAGACATATTAAAATAGCCGTGACATTTGAATAAATCAAGTGTTGAATTGAAAGTAAAATTCGATCGGTCGACGTGAAAATTCAATTTGATTTTAAACAGAAATTTAAAATGAAGCTCGGAGATAAAGAAAATGTAAAGCGTCAAGTCTTAACGGGATTTTAAACGATCACGTAAAAGAAATGTTAAGTCGTGTATATATATATCCCCGGGAAGAAAAGAATGAAAGTGGATACACAAAAGATCTTAAGACAAAAGAGAAAAGTGTGTGTCGGAATATCATTAACCAAATTGAATATCTTAAAGAAGCTAAAAAGTGTTAAGCTTTTAATGGAATTTGCATTCTTCAAACATTTATGTTCTTTAAGTGAATTAAATGAAAATAAAAACAGAAAAACCGGCTATCGTGACGTCCTAAAAACTTATAGATTTTATTAAGACAAAAATTTTATACTTTAATTATAAAAAACATTTAATCTTAAAATTACGAATGTATACTTAATATCCAAAAAGTAAAACTCTTAAAAATTCCAAAATTTTCTTACCAAATTGACTTTTAAGTTGAGCGACGTTGAAAGCGCTTTTCTTTTGCAAAAGCTCACGGTAAAACAAGTAAATTAAAAGGGGCGGAGTCCGAAGCGCGCCGAGCCCCGGGGCCGGGAGAAAAATTGAAATTCGGCAGCCGCCTCGAGTGCTCGCCCGTCTCGGCGGTCGGTCTCATTTGAAAGTGTCGAGTCACTCCCCTTCGTGGTCGCCGCTCTGATTTATGCCGGAAAAAAAGAGCGTGTCCGCCCTCGCCCGGGCATTAGGACGATTTCTTTCGCGCGACCAGCGATTAGCCGAGCATTTGACGCGTTGCTTTCCGTCGAGGTGATTAACTGTTAAGCCTACGGTATTAAGAACAAGTATACTTTTTTTTTAACAATTTTATAATGCTATTTTAATATTTCAATGGGCATAAAAAAAAGTTTGTTTGCTTTTTCTTAATATTTTTTAAAATGAATATATTATATGTAAATTCATCGTTATTAAATGGAGATTTAATATATACAATGCGTGTATGCAAGTGTGCATATATAGAATGTGATTAAATTAAAATCAGATGCATCATTGATTATTGTATGCATTAAGCTGGTATTCAGTTTAAATTACAGATACAACATTTCAATGTAACTTAGATTACAATTATTGATGAAGTATGTAATAATTCCGTATTATCGTATTCTATAGGACATATCGAGATGGTTATTATTTGCTCCATTGTGTTAATTAATGCATGTAGCAATAATCTACTCATGCGTTCAAATTCATAATTTATTTAACGCAGTATTTATGACTTAAAATTAATGTTAAATAAATTAATGTTAATTTATTTGACAGTCGCTATACATCATTAAAATAAAAATTATATGACGAAAAAAAATTATTTTAAATTGGATAATTATAGTACTATTTCAAGCGCTCTTACTTTATATCAATAAGATCTTATACCAAAAACGTAATTATTTGCGAAAAACAAATATGTCTGTTACTGTTGCAATCGTATATCCAAAGTGCTGACCGCATGAAAATTTAAAATTTATTTAACAGTCACTATACATCGTTAAAATAAAAATTATGTGACGAAAAGAAATATATTCAATGCAATAATGAAAGTATAATTTTAAATGCCCTTGACTTTATATCATCAAGAACTTAATTATTTGCCGAAAATAAATATGTCTGTTACCGTTGCAATCGTGTCTCGAATGCCGACCGTAAAAAATTTACGAGATCTCTTAATTTGCCGGCATCAACCCCAAGCGCATTCAGCCGCTAAAATAAGAGCAGTGTAGGAGAAAAAGTTAACCGAGAGTTATCTTTCATTATCGCGAGTGAAATTACTCGAAGACAATTCGGGGAGGAGAGAGAAAAAAATAGCAGGGACGGACGGCGACGACAAAATTCGTTGATTTATGCGGTCGATGAGGAAGGCGTACGTGCGCCAGGTCATCTATCTTCGTCGGCTGCCGGAAAAATTTCCCGGGGGATATTTTGCAATTTAACGGTTAAAAGATCGTGGAATGCATTACCTGCACGCAGTTTGTGGTTATGGAAATATGCCCCGCCGCTCCTCGATGAGCCATAAACGAACTTTTTTACTCGCTGTTCACGTGCGAAGCGTTTTAATTATTTCAGAATACAAACGAAAACTTTTTTTTTTGCAGATATTTATACAGTTTATTTATTCCTTCGGTACAACAGCAGTATTCGGCTGCGTATTATCAGCGTTTATAACTATCTTAAGGTTTTACGTTAATACATTCTAATAAAACAGTTTTTTTGGTGTTTAATTAATAGGTGTGACAGAAAATGAAAAACACTTTTTAACTTGCTTTTATTTTTCAAAATTATTAATTTTTTTTTAATAATACGTCAATACTTATTAATTTTTTTTGTCGAGTTAATTTTTTTGTAAGTTAAAATTGTTTCTTTATTATGGATAATAAAATACCGGGTAGAGAATATTGAAAGCACATATTTTTAAAAATATTGAAAATTTTTAATATTGAAAATTTTAATTGCATTTTTAAGCGCTTCAATGCTATGTATTTTTACACGATTCCTGTAAAAATAAAGAAAAAGTTATTTTAAAAAATTAAAAATTATATTTTATTTGATCTTGCAACTAGAAAATTATGTAGTTACAGGTGCAGAATTCTACTGTATTCCCAGATAATTACATTATCTGTGACTCAGATGTTAAATCAATGCCAAGTCAGGCAAATATACTTTACTGATATTTTAAGACTACGTTTTAAAGTGTGTTGGAAAACTTGTAAAAATATGTTAGAAAATTTATAAATTTACTAAATCAAGTAGCATCATACTTAATATAACGTTTCGTTTTTATTTATTTATTTTTTTTTTTTATTTCGGTTATATAATATTTCAATTTAAATAAATAAAGAAGTATACAGATTAACTAAAATTCTTGTAATAAATGTAAGCTTGAGTTCATCTTAAAATTTTTCATTAAGTTTAACTCTTCTCTTTCATTTTGCTTTAAAAATAAAATCAGTCCTTGAATATGAAAAACGACATTCAAAAACGACTTTGCTCATAAATAAAACCGAAAGCGAGCAGCTCCACATCCTTCCCCGAGCTACACCACCAACCAGTTTTCGCAAACGACCAGCAAGAATAATTTTACAAATAAAAAAAAAAGCGACTCTGCGATTTTCATCGCGCTCAACGGCGGACGCAATCAAAGTTACAGAGAACTTGGTTGCGGCGTTTGTATATCCCGAGCGCAAAACTCCGCGGCGTTTATGAATGAAGCGCGCGGCCCACCCTCGATCCTATTATATCGACCCACGGAGTTGGCGTTTGTTCACCCTGACTTTTCTTTACCACCACCCCTACTTCGCTGCCTCACTTCGAAGGACCATTTCTCTGGGCTCTTTTTCTCTCTCCCTCTCTCTCTATCTCCCTCTCTCTCTCTCTCTCTCTCTCTCTCTCTCTCTTCCCCGCTTCCCCGAACCTGTAAATCAGAAGCAGGGAATGTCGCTGACAGTACGCTGGTGACGACCGGCTGCTGAACGGGCTGAAAACTCCTCTGTACAGCCTTTCTGCAGAACTATTCAACGCGCTTTTCTCAATCTTTTTCTTTTAGCCGGGGTATTATGAATTCATTTTGTCGGGCAAATGAACTCCGCGCCGGGCGGTATTGGCGATTCATTCAAAGGCGGGAGAAGGGAGGGGGTATACAGTTTCATTATGATTTGTTAATAGGTGCCAGTAGAAATTTTATTGATAAATGTTCGTAGGATATATTGTAATAGTTTTCATTAAGTTGAGGTAAAAGTGAAATAAACACGTGTTAGGGGTCTCGTGCAAATCCTTCACTCGTTTATTCTTAAGAAGAATAAATGAGTCGGCCATTTGCTCAGGTTTTGACGGGAACATTTTTCCTAATATTCATAAACTTTGGTTATTTTTTTTTCTATTTAGTGGGGAAAATAATTTTATTAATTCCTTGCGCGTGATAAATTTATATTTTTACAGCCAACGTTAATTGATTCATTTCGAACGTGACCTCAAAGTCGCAACTTTGTCAGGATTATTGTCTGCTAAAAATATTGTTTTATGGATACGATTTTTTTAACAATATTGTTATATTGAGGCGACGTTCAAAACCAAATAATTAATATCGAGTCTACACACAAGATATATATCATCAATACTTTAAATAAAAATATAAAATGTTTTTAATTCGTATAACCGGTATACATTGCAAAAAGAAAATTAATTATTAAATAATTTTTTATCTTTTTAAATGAAGTAAATTTTATTACTGGAGTATTAAAAATATTTTATCACATACTACGTTGGCCTTGGAACTAAGGAAGAGCATTAAACATTAATTAGCAAAATAATTCAATAAGAATCTTGTCCAATTAAATTTTCCTTTTTGTAAAACCGGTCTGACGTACACTTCTAGAGTGTGCTGAACTTATCCGAAGCTTCAAGAGGCTCATGCGGCATATACCATCAGCCATTCAAAGCGACCACAAGTATTCGCCTTAGAAATGTAAAGATTTCATTATTCCGGGCGTTTTGGTTTGCAGCTATTAATAATTTTTACTAATTCCGGACATGTGAGTATTTTGCGTGATCTACATTTTTACAGTTAAATAATTGTCATACAAATTAAAATTTTCTCTAAATTATCGTATTTTTCAGTACAAAAGCATTTCACACATCAATTAAAGCACAATGCGAATGATATTAGAAGTGACCATCTTCGTTGTAATTTCACTTCAGTCGAAACTCGGCATAACTCTAGAAAAACAACCACTAAAAAGTCGTTGGATGCAAGAATTGATATTAATGAAAAATGTCATGTTTTCGGACTCAAATAATTATTCCTCTTTTGTGATGAGTGAGCCGCACGAAACAGACAAGTGTAAAGTGAACGCCACAGTCCAGACTTTTTCTGATGGCAAACAAAAATATTCTTGCTCTTTCTTAATCGAATCTGATTTACCCAGGAGTACTTACCAATATCGTTTGACTACCCTACCGAACGGTTATGAAGTTTTGTCCTTCGATGTATTAATTCCAGGTACATTGAAGATAACTACAAATTTGTACATCATCCACATGAAGACTTGTCAATTTGATAATCAAAGTATTGTTAAAAAAATTGATCCTACAAAAACCAATATGCAGTATGTAATACCTTACGAGGATACTATAGATGTATTTTTTACAAGTATTATTGAATGCAAAGGGATACCCTGCAAGTATAATTACAACATTACATCGAGGAAGTGGAGTGATCCTCTAATTTTTTCTAGCGTAAGCAATTTACACGCGACTCAGTTTATTAGCCATATTGCTAACTTGTCGAATAATACCAATTACCTTTTTGTGATTGATAACTTGGACGAGAAAAGTATGGTAGTAGTGAATAATGAAAACAATCAAACTTATTATGGCAACTTTAACGTGGATTCAACATATTCGATTGACAATAGCCAGGGATTGTCGACGGTTCACGAATCTGTGAGTATCTGTCATTCGATCACAGAAACTGTTATTAACTGTACCAGAATGAATGCAAGACTGAAGCAGACGATCCAAGTTGACATCGACATCGGATATAAAGTAGAGTTTTTTGCAGTACATAATACAAAGGATGGTGGAATATTGTTATTTGTGAGTCATTGCAAAGAATACAAGGACGATCAAGATGACGATTGCCTACTGTATGAAATCGATCTCACAGTAATACATGCAGATGCTGGAATTGATAAAACAAAGGAGATTATGATGATGGATCGCCTACCACTTGGTTTGTACACAACATTATTTGAAGAAAACGGAAATGTTTGCGTTAAGTTCAAGTTTATGACCGGACATCTTTATTTGGTTAACGTGTTTCAAATTTATGTCGTGTGTGTATAAAATTTTATGACTTTTTTTCCGTGATCAGTATAGATATTTATTTCTAGAATTTATTTAACCTAAATTTCTTTGGAAATTCCGTGGTATAAATTTAATAATGTTTCATTAGTTTTTGTGCAAATAATGTGGCCTATTTTAACGATATGCGTAATTGAAAGCAAATTTATCTAAAATAATAATAGCTAGCCATATAATCGACAATTATATAGAGCATTGAAATTGCTTCTTTAATAAGTGGGGCAATTAATTATTATTTTCGATAAGGCTATACGATTAATTTATGCATGTATACCACATGAAACGTTAGCTACAATATTCAAATATCAAAGTTTTGCATTATTCATCGACTAATCAAATCAAACACCAGCCTGACCAGTGATCACACATATCAATTACTATTTCTATATTACTCTATTATTTATCAGTGTACACGAAGAATCATTACAAAAATTATCCTGCAAATTAATAGATAAAAATTTGTTCTAATTTTCTTTACACCGATACTTCCGTGCACGTTTCCTATAGCCTCCCTCGCTGGTCACCGCATAAATATTTACGTGCATTCTTCATTTCATTATCCAACCTCCTTGTTTATTCTTTTCTCGCACTGCTGAAGCGTAATTTTCCCAGCTCTCTTTATTTCGCTATAACTTTGTAATTCGTTTTCCTTTGCTACCGCTTTCCCTGCGATCTCTTGGTCCCTTTCTCCCTCGACCCTGCAACCTCCTCATTTCCCCTTTCCCTTCATTCTTTCTTTTATCACGTTCGCTGCGGCACTCAGTTTAAATTACTTTAATCCTCCGGCACATGGCTCTTTTCCCCCTCCCTATTTCTTTCTTTTTCTCACTCTCCCTCTTTATTTCTTTCTGCTTCCCTCTCTCTTTCCCTGTCCCGAGGTCCTCCGTCCTTTAGTTCCTTTTTTTTCCATTGTCTTTACTCTCATTGGAGAGAAACTTATCGAGACTGAACTTTTGACTTTTTTAACTGCAGTCGGCAGCTTGGTACTCTTTATTGCCGGCTCTTCTGTATGCCTCATTCGAACGTATATTCTAATACTAATTTAAACTTTCTTTATACTTTATTTGATTTGGATTAATATTTTTCCAAGTTCTGTGTCTTGTAAAAGTTAGTTTTTAACTGATGTTTAAATTCCACTTTATTTTTTAAATATTCATACAGATTTTAAATTAATTGACTATAGCTTTAATTAAAGGGATTTGATCCCTCGATCTATACTAATGATGAACTCTGTATTTGTGAAAGTTGAATTTTTAATTTAAGTAACTCCGCGTGTACTGACAGATTAATTGGGTCTTGATTAGATCGCACTCGCTAAATTTTAACTGTAAGAAATCATGAACATAAAAAATTCATACTTACGAATTGACCGGTTTAGAAATCGTAGTAATGTTCTTTCCTTACCTGCAAAACAAAAATAATACTTCTTGAATACAAGTAAATTTAAAAGCCAAAAATATTTAAAAAATGTTGAAGAAGAATTCTTCTAGTAAATAAAATAAGAAAGAAAAATCGGTTATAGCTGTGTAAATATTCATATGAAAATAAAAGGTAACAGGTGAAGACATATTGCGTCACGAATGCTAAAGTGAAATGCTACGTTGGAGGAAATAAATTAAGTGATACATTTTTCTTTTCACACGCCATTACTCTCATTACAAGAATAATATTCTAATATAAATAACCGAGCGGAGGTATCATTTACAGCCAAGCGAAATTAGCAAATTCCTTATTTCACGAGTGCTCCCAGGAGAATGGAAATGAAAAGATTCTTCGCCAGCATCAATTAATTATCTCATCCCATTCAGAACGTGTTTGCCCATGAAATGATAAGGGATACCAGGTGGATGGTCTGAGTGTATACGAAAACCTCGCCGGAAATGTCGAGCCGAGAATTCCCCCAATCTTAAACGTGAGCCATTTGTAAACCTCGTCGAAGAAAAATGGCGGTATAGGGAATTCGGTCACCGGTGCGTCCTGAACTGGACCGTATCAGAAATTCCTGAACATCCAGTCATAAATATTTATCCTCTGGTTGCTCTTTTACTCTCTCTCTCTCTGCTTTCCCTCCGTAAATTATCTTAGCGGATCGATTTGTTTTCCCGGCGCACGACAATAAAGTGATTGGGTATTTCGTCGTCGAGGTATGATTTGCCTCTTGACGAATGCTGATGAATAATTGACTGCCGGCGAATTAATCGACTTTTTTATCCCGCGGCTTAAACACGAATGAATTGCATTGATAGCTCCAATTCCTTGCAATGCCATTTTATTCACAAATTACCGTTTCATAATAACACTTCGGCATCGTTATTGGTTTATTCATTGGTTGAATGAGCAGCAGAAACATAAAGCTGTATTATTATTTGCAAGTATTTCCATTAAAATTTAATTTAAATATTGAGTGTATTTAATATTGCATAAAGGACTCAGTTCGTAAATTTTTACAAACAAATAAATAAATTCATAGCTTTTTTAAGCGGTAAACTCAATAATGAATCAAGTATTTAAAAGAAGTATGAACTTTTTTTAACATTTCTGAAAGAATTTCAAAAATATTTCCTAAGGATTATTTGCAGGAATTGTAATATTACGACGATGTTACTTTTTGATGAACGTTGCGTGAGCTCCTGATACCGTGACTAAGAAAGATTTAAAGAGAGATAAAAAAAATTTCTGGTGCACAGTAAAGTAATAACTGACACTCAATTGAATTGCAAATTCGTCGTCACACGAAGTTAAAACTTGGCTCTCTGACGTTGAATCTGTCGTAAAAATTATTTTTGTTTATCCTCACTGCAACACTTTTTATTTAAATTCACTTCAACGTGTGTATACGCAGGTAATTGTTTTAAAACACTCGACTTATTTTCATTCATTTACGTAATTAAATTAGGCCGAGAAAATAGAAAAAAAAGAATAAAATAATTTGTCTGTGAAAATTAAGAATCTCGTAGGAGAATTTAAAACCAAATTTAAAATAAATTAGAAGCTTAAAACGCTTTTTCAGTTACTTTTCTTCCTAAAATACATAAATTCTAGTTATACTTTAATAATAATGCTAACATGATAACAATAATTTCTTTTAAATTTATGAACCTTATTCAATTAAAAATAAAATATTGTTTCCATTGCGAACTTTCATTATTCTGTCGTTTGACATATAATTAGAAAATTTTTGCTTTAATCATCGATTATTTTTAATTACAGCTTACTCTCCATCTCCCTAAATATGAATAAGTATATAAAATTTACGTCGAATACGTGAATGTACACTTAATCACGTAGAATAAAAGTGTATATTCACTTATTCGAAGTGAATTTCACTTATTCATATTTAGAGGGATAAAAAAAGTAACTTTAATTATACATTACGCAGAATCTTCCATCAAGTTTCTCACTAATAATGCCAAGGCAATTCAGAAATCTCTAAATTTCTTCGAAAGTACCGAACCGCGTAATCTCTGTAAGTCGCTATAACTCATAGCCCGCGGGCACTGGAGAGAGCCTCACCTCGTCTGTTAAGCAGCCGCCCCGCAGCATTTTCAGCGCAACAACTGCGCGAACGTTATTAAATCCGAAACGCTCGAAAAGTCAGGGGGTCAAGCACGTACGAGTTCTAATTCTCGTCGCTGAGAAGCGTCGGCGAATATTCCCCTCGCTTTGGGCAAAAAAAAAAAAAAAAAAAAAAAGAGAGAAGAGAAGAAGAGAGGCGAGCAAGAGCGAGGGAGGGAAAAGTCGCCGGCGGTAATTTAATATCTCGGTGGCGTGCTTCCCGAAATGCACCGTGCACGCCCTGATTATGAGTTCGCGGGACTGCGAGGTGCGCTCATCGCCCGAGTCATCCCACCCCCGTTTCCGTCCCTTCCTTCCTCCCGCCCTTTTACAACGTGAATGGCTGGCCTTCTTTCTGAGGAGCGTCAAGTAGATCCAATTATTTTCGTGCAAGACTGCACAATCATAGATTTTCCGATCGAACCGTGGATCTAATGCGGTTTAGTCGAGACCTGGACGTGCACACTGCCCTGCAGTTCATTAAACGCGTTTAGTCACTTATCGGCGTATTGAGGATTCAGTCGAACGGCGTGACTAATTGATCTTTAGTAAACTGACAGTGTGATCAGTTCACATCACGACGATTATTTGGATTTAATTTCCAATACTTATTTTGCTTGATCCAGCGTAAATTACGATATATAAAACATTTTTTTTTTTTTAATAATATGTTTGTAAAATGAGTTTTTCTTTTGGTTAATTGAGAGACTTATTAAAATAACGAAGCTTGCATTAAAATAATAAATAAAAATTTTACATTTTAGAAAAGCAGTTATAATTGTGTTTTATTTAAATTAAATATAAGATAGACGGATCTCCGATCTTCTGCAGTCCTCAGCCAGTAGATATTCAATTTAATTTAATGTAACTTATTTTGGAGGGGTCATTATAAATTGTAACGTACGGCCATCGCATTATGCTTATGAAGCTCTAACTGAGTCGACCCGCTGCTGACGATTAATAAGTTCGTAAAGTCGTTTATATGCATTTCGAGAACCCATTTACCCACTCACATTATGTCCGCTAGTCGAAAGTGCTAAATTAACACGTGATTTTAAATTATTACAGCAAGCACTCACCATGTGGTGATCGAATTTTCCTAAAGTACTGATTAACCAAATGTTTCAAATGCATAAATTTATAATTATAATTTATATGTAAAGCAAATTTTTAGCTAATCGTTCGTAATATAATTGTTTGCTAATCATTCGTAATATAATTTTTTGCTAATCGTTCGTAATATAATTTTTTTGCTAATCGTTTGCTACATATAATCAGTTTTCGCTGTTTCAAACCTTGTTTTCAGAAGAAAATGAACATGGTCTATTTTTGACAAAAAAAAAAAAAAAAAAAAAAAGAAACAATATCAAACCAAGCAGTTTATTCATAACCAAAGGTAAAAAGCAAGCGAAACCGCGGAACAAACAAAAAGGTGCAGTGAAAGGGCCGATTAAAAATTAATCCCGCAACACCTTGCCAGGCCCGCGAAAGCCGTGCTCAAGAGATAAAGATCTCAATTATGTGCGCGAAAATTGGAAGATAAAGTCGAAGCGGACATTTTCGCTCTCCGCCATTTCTTCCTTTCGCGCGCGTACTACACCGGCCTCACATTGTCCGTGATTTTCCCCCTGAGCATCCGAGCGCGCACACGAATATGAAATCGCGCTGGCGGATTTTCAGGCTGCTTTGAATTTTTACGATCCCTCACCGCTTCTTTTTCCCTTCCGCGAGCTCGTATCAGGCTTTATTTTGTTGCTGCTACATTCTTTTTTATTTCCTTTGTTTCTGATGCAGATATAAATAGAAGTGCTTCTCGTGTTTTTCGAAAAACCGCCAGTGCATCTGTTACTGAATTTCGATTATTCTTTCGCCTTAGGTCTGACCAAATCAGAATTGATTGCACACTTCAATCTTTTTCAGGTAATACTAACTCGTGAAAATTGGAAACATCTTGTATGAAATGAAACTTTAAAGAATATATTTTGAAAGTTTCAGAAAATGCTAAAGAAAGTGATGGATGATGAAAATGAAAATGACGTGTATTTATTGTTATAGACGCTGAAGATAAGCGAAGACGTTGATGAAGGTGACGTTAAGTATGATAAAAAAGAAGCAGCAGAAAATTTATATTTACGGCGATATTCTGCTGTTCAATGTTCTGGTCTACCACCTACTAGTAATCCAGCTGGTGAAGCTTAGATACTGGTTCAAGATTGGGGCTATTATTGTTTGAAATTATGCTCCGATGAAGATCCCTACCTTTCAATGTTCCAGGACTTTTAACATCTAATTATAGAAAATCCTATACCCAAAATTTATCGCCGTCCAATTAGTAAAGATAGAGGAATCAGAAAAAAAAAACAGAAGAAACATAATAAAAATAGGAAGAACTACTAGAACAAAAAAATCTGGATTATTCGTGAGGATTTAACCATCTTATACTTACCTCTTGAAATTTAATTGAAAAAATGTGTCTCATCATTTTGAATTAGAATTCAAAGTATGATGCCAAAGTAAAAGGAAGAAAAGACCCGGACAATTGAATGTAGCTTTGATACGTATGCGAGCAGCTATAACCGTTCGCAGCAATGGGCGTCCCCTCGGTAGCTAAAAAAGCAGCTCGGCGTACCTTTATCCTCGTGCGCACGTACGCCTCCGAGTAAAAATAATCGTTTGTGGGAGGATCGACGCTTCGCTCTTGCGAATTCGCGAGGGGCACGTGCTTTTCTGCGAAAATGCGGATTGTTACTTTTGATTTGGCGAGGACGCGGTCGGTTTGCTTGAATGACAAGGCAAACTATTTTGTTCACTCGCAGAATCGTTTCTTGTTTCTCATTTCAACAATTTTACCTCATATGTAAAATGAATTGCATTTTATTTACGTATACGGAATTTTCTTTTTAATTTGAACCGATAGTATGATCCACTTCAGTTTATTGAAATCTTCTGACCAAATTCAAATCTTGTCAAGAAACGTGCTATAAGAATTTCTAATTTTTATCGATCTCGACTCCTCATTAAAAAGAAATTGCAAAAATGCGAATTTTACCTCATATGTAAAATTAATTGCGTTTTACTTACGTACGTAATTTATAAATTTGAACTATGGTACATCAAACATAATTACTTTCATAGTACGATCCACTTCAGTTCAAATCTTTTGATCAAATTCAAACTTTGTTATAAGAAATGTATATAAAAATTTCTAATTTTTCCCTTGATTGATCTCGCCGCGACTCCTCATTAAAAAGAATTTCTTCGTCGTTCACTGTATGCAACAGTAACTTTTCATTAACGTGCGAAAACTCTCAAATCGACGATATGACGCGAAGGCATCGTGTCGTCGACAGTCTCCCGCTTTTCCCTTCATATCACTCGAACGCATAAGCGCGCATAATGTATTATATATCCCAGCAAGTCGCGCGAGAGGCTCCCACTTCCCTTTGTTAATTTTCGCGGCCTGTTGCCGTCCTCTCATTGGCTTCTCGTACGAACTCACGACAAGCATCCAGTTCTATCTCCTGTATTCTGTGTGTGAGTGTGTGTATGTGTGCGTATCAATGAAGGTAGTGTCATAGTGTGTGGCAGTATGTCTGTGTGCGGGTAGTGTTTATATATGAGTGCAGGTGTGTGTGCGGTGTAGACATCACTTTCGTGGGTTATTGCATTGTATCCAGTTATCCCCAGGATTCTTTTTTCTCTCCTTCTCTTTTATTTTCACGACTGCACGGGTATACTTGAAACCTTGAAGAGGAATCTTATTGCCGTAAAAAAACTTTTAATCCCTAATGAATTTTTGTATCGCCTTCCAGGAGGGAATGAATTGATACGCTTTTAATTATTTCAGCTGAAATAATTCTCTTCCTATAGAATCTGACGTATTTATATTTGATATTAGACACTTTAATTCAATAATACAGTTCGTACGGTTCATTAATTCGAGTTCAGAGTCTTAGTTCTAGATAATTACACTGAGAAAAATAGGTTTAGAAAAATCACTATTTTTCTATTAATGAGACGACATACTTTATCATGTACGGAGTAATTGATATAATTTTTAATGGTCGTTGTTATATTCACTGCGAAATATTACAAACGTTTTATAAAAATTAGATTGAAAGTTTCAATCGAAATAAAACAAATTATATAACAAATTAAGACAACTGAATATTACAACTGATTATAAAAAACAATTACAAGGATATAAAATCGTTTTTATTAATTATTGGTATACTGATTAAAATATTAGAAACGTTTTGTAAAGATTTCTACGGTTTAGCAAAAATTGCGCTTGGAAAGAGTATACATCGCTCTGTTGCTAGATAAATTATTTTTCTCAGTATACAAACTCCATATCATTGGTAATATTACCAACTCCACTAGAACTCGGTCAAAGCAGTGCACTTCGATAACCGCATTTTGCATCCAAAAATCTCGGCTCAATTTGGCTGCAAAAAAAAAAGCGACAGGAAATGCGAAACCGTGACAGTGAATTATTGGGAGTCGCGCATCGGCAAATCACAAAGCAAACCAGACGTAATCGCCGGGCGAAAGTCAGCGTCAGCTCGGAGGCGCAACCCACTCGCCATAGCCGAGCGTCAGCTCCCGAGGAAATGGTGCATCGGCCCGCTCGCATATATCGCGCGGCCAGCGCCGCGTGCAACCCCGGAGACGTCGGTTTTAACGACGAGTCGGCCCGAGCGATTGTGCCCGTAATGCATTTGCGGCCTGGGACCTCGAATGTGGCCGTCTTTGCCGGGACTTCGCGTAAATTCGATAAGTGTCCCCCAAGCTTTTGGCTTCGGGCGAAAAGGTTACTGGACTATTGGCAAGTGTCTCAATAATTAATTTTTCTTACAGAGAGATTGGCATTTTGAAAAAATGTTACTCCTACTTGTTGCTTATCAACAATAAATTAGTATTACTATGATGCACTACCCTTATGTCTCTTGTAATTAAGTGAACAATAGTATAAATAAATGTCCTTATTTGTTCTGTAAATCTGAAAATGTGAAAATTCACTTAGAAAATGTGAATATAGTGACATTTATTATAGTCACATATTGAATCAGTGGACGTCATATGACATAAAAAAAGTTACTATCCACATTTTCCAAGTGAATTCACATTTTCATATTCATAGATATAAGTGTAGACGTTGAATGTATTTAGATATTATTAGATTTAGATTGAGCAAACAATTAAAATAATGTCGCATGAAATAATTGCTAAGCCGAGTAGTGCGTAAGATTCAAACATTTAATTAACGAAATTGTTATGATTATTTTGGAACATTTAATGAAGCAGATCTCGTAACAGGTATTAAAGTCAAAGGTTTATCTGCATTATCCATCAATAGAGAAGGCAGACACGCTGATCAAGTTGTACAACGAACGAGATTCTCGTTAACGAAGTTAATCGGAAAATCAATAAACGAATTATCCCCGTGCCGATGAGTACTTACTATATATTTCAGCGACTAACATTGAACAATAATTGGCTATTTAATTGTTTTACATTGTTTTCTTTACATTTTTCTGTTTTTATTCGTTTACGCAAATATGCTATTCATTCATGGCATAATGTTGCATGTTCCGAAAAGAATGAAATTTCGGAGAATTGTTTTAATTACTGAAATACTTGAATCCTGAACAAAGCAAAAGGTAAAATGAATCCCCTTTTTCTGAAATTCATTTATGATAAAACAGGTAATGCATCAGTTATTCAAAATATATCTTGTTAGATTTGTGAAAATATCTTTTATCGTTAAGGATTTTAAATTCTTAAATAAAATCTTTAAGTGTCAATCGAGATAAAAGAAATTATTATAAAAATTCAGACAACTGAGTATTACAGCTGATAATAAAAAAATTTACAAGCTTATAAAATCGTATTCAACCGCAAAATTGATGGCTGTAATAATGAAAATATGATTATCAATAAACGGGAAGGACGCGCGTAGGAAGGCCGAGGCGACCGCGTCGTTGTTGCAGCCGCGCCGGTGCACCGGGCCACTTTCGGTGCTCGCTCGGCGTTAATACGGCCGGCCTAATTGCCGTCGCCGTTATCATGCCGCCCGTCGTTTAGCGTCATCGGCCGGCTGAACCGACGTTGAGGCTAATCTCCGCCCTGCTGCTCGCTCTCAAAAGCATATAGTGTTTCATAAATAATTGACAATACCCGCAGTTTCGGGGAATACTTTCTCCTATTCGTCGGTTAAATTAATGTCGTCGGTCATAAAGAAAAATGCTTGCAAGAAAAGCGACTTTGCAACATTTAAGAAAAAAGACGAAGGAAGAAAGAAGCTTGATAAAGGTGATATTTTATTAACAATAATACATAGGAAAAAAGACTCCAGACTTTTTCTAAAAATAGGACTTTTTGATGACTTTATTAGATCACCAGAAGGAATCGAAATAATTTTACGGTTACAACAACAAAAGTAGTGATTCCCAGGGTTGAAGTAATGGCTGCGTGTGATTTGATATCAAAAAAGCCACTTCAATATTTTTATTCGAATTATTGCGCAGAACCGAGAGACTTATTTTTTATATATACTTAATAAATTCCATTTCGTCAGGAATTAAATTTCACATCAAGCTTCGTAAAATATAAAATTTCATTTATATTAACAACCGCTTGGTCATCCTTCTTCGTAGCACGGTCTAATAAGCAAAAGCGCTCCTTGTAAATTAAATCATTCGTTTTGCTTTTTACACAGTTAGAAAATTAAATCTCTTCAACCATACGCTCCCCCGTAAATGACGTACACGCCTGCAGAAATATAGAAACGCTCGTAACGCGGCATCCTCATTTTCCCTCGCTCAAAACGCGGAAGATTGAAAGCGCAACCCCCGCAAAGTAATGGGAACGAGAATTTTCCGTGAGCCAATTAACGCTCGAGAAATTCTGGCAAGCGGTCCATATTAAAACCATCAAACAACAAGGTGCAATCCAATTCGACCTAATTTAATTGACGCTTAAGCGCGTAGACGCCATTAAAACCGTACTTGGCCGTTCTTCCCAGCGTGATACGCACATTCTCCCCGCAAATAAATCCTTGCGAAAGGAAGGAAGATGAGGGGCGACGGGTGAGGCGAGGGAGTGGAACACGTACAGAGGCTCTCTATAAAGTGCTCGGTTATACATCCGTCAAGTGGCAAGATTTGCACGACTGTTACAGCTCTAGAGATTTGCATGGCAAAGCCAAAGGTATGCCGCGCTTCTCCCTCAGCCTTTTGCACGATGCATCACTGTCTCCACCTTATTTTGCTGTCGCTGTTAGAGTGACGGAATAAGTAACGCAATTGTTGAAAAAGTATCTTTTTTTTTTTGATGAAATGTGTATTACGATATTTAGTATTCAACTATTCGCGAGCTTTTTATGCATACTTTCGAAAAATGGAAATTCGTAATAAACGTGAGAGATGAAATATTTGAAATATCTTTCAGTTTGCAGATTTATACATATATTTATAGAAGTAGACGATTTGATTATTCAAATTTTTATCACATGTATTTCTGCGTGAATTTATTTCTTCTACAAGTCTTGAAATATATTCTGCTTTACCTTGGCAATTATCAGATCGAATTTTAAACATAAAAATTGAAGGTTGAATTAATTACTTCAATTTTGAGCCGTGCTAACTTCTTACCTACTAAGAAACTAATTATTTCTTTTTACCTTTTAATTACTGAGGAAATCGTTGATTTATAATAACCCGTGTAAAAAAAAGTCTGGCAATAGTACTTGTTAAATATTTCTTTGAATCAAATAATTATTTTTTTTGAAACTACTAAATTTATTATAGAAACAAATAAATTCATTTAGTTTTGAAGGAATATTTAGTTGATTCAAAGCAGTATTTAACAAGTACTATTGAAGTAAATATTTACTTAAAATTACTAAATTTTTTTTCAGTGTACATATTTAGAAACTTGGGAGAGGATTACATACATAACTCCAGCCGCTGTATACGAAAAAAAAACCGCCCATCCAGCAAACAGAAAGCAAGCATAACCCCCCTTTTAATAACGAAAGAAAGATGAGAAAATTCGCCGGCATCCTCTATTAACCTAAATGAAATAACGACATGTTTGAAAATTACAGCGAGGTTGATCCGGCAGCGGGTGAAAAGGGGGAGGGCATTACCGCGCGGCTCGGCGCAATCAAATTACCGCGGGACAAAAGCGCCAGGCGTCGTCATCCACTCCGCGCCGACTGTTGTTATCTCGCGAGCGATTAGCGCGGCGTTGACGGCTTCACCCCGGGGCAACTTGAGTCGAGTCGCCCGGGAGAGCGACGCGATAAGACCTCGCGCCGCGGGGGGTAAGGTAATTCCGTACGCTGACGCACTCCAGCGAATCACCGGCCCAAGCTTCCCGCCGAGTTATTGCTCTCCACCGTCTTTTTCATGACGCTCGTTTGCTTTTCCATCGGCGTGCTTTCGTTGCTGGATTTAAGTACGCTGTCGTGTCTGCTTTCTGGCGCTGTGGTTGAGAGATAGTGCATTTCTTTTGTTCTCTTAGTTCTTACTAGTTTTATATACAAATGAGGAAAATAAATACTTACTATTTTTTATAAATATTACTTTACTTGTTCTTGCTATCAGTAGTGTTTTTTTTTTCAGAGACCAAAAGACAGATCAGAAGAGGATTGACCTTCTTTCGATTGTTCAAATCGTTTTAGTGATTTGAAAAAAAAAAAATTGGTCGGAGAAAAAGTTCTTTGTGAGGCAGCACAAATGTTATATACTTGCAAGTTAGAATTGTGATAATTTGGCTTGCATTAGAAGATGATTTCTTTATAACCTTTGATAAATAGAAATGAGCATTTCTACATACTGTCTATCCTGTTTATATCGTAAGAATTTAAATACTTTGCATCACTTTTGATCAAATCAAATAATTTATTTAAACATTTGATAGAAGTTTAGTTAACGTTAGAGAGCTTTGTTTATTAATATCACCAAAAATAATAATCATAATAATTTAATTATTTAAATTATATATTTTTTCAATCTCGTATACGAGTGTAGCACAAAACATCAGTATATTTCTCAATTTATCTATACTCGTGATGGAAAGATTTAAATCACTTTGATATTGATCGATATAAATATTTTATAATAAAGGAAATATTGTGAATATTTGCAACAGCAGGTGGTATTAAAATCACGAAAACGACGCGAAAGTTTTGCCTACTTACGCTAAAGGATAATCCCTTCGTATAATCCGACGGCTGCATTTTACTTTAAATCTTTAAAGAAGGATTCGATAGCGATCATGCTGACTCTATTGATTAAGCCTTTCAGCTAAAGAGTACCATTTTCATATCTGTCAGGTAAGATTTAATCTTTTGCTAACTGTTAATTTACATATACGAATATAATAATCAATGTTAACATTTAAATTTAATGCTATTGGATTCAACTGTTTTACTGACCATATTGGTTTCTAATCAAAGTATTTTTAATGAAAGGCTATACATATAATTAAACACATAACATATCTGTATACATATTTTTATTTTATTAAGATATATTATACAAACTTCGTAAATTTCAACTACTTTATGCAGACAATACAAATGGAATTTTCCACTGTAATAAGGTATTCGAAGGTCCTTACTTAGTTTTAGGTGCGTGTAATCGTTATAAAGTGCCCTCCGACTGACACCACGGCTATACCCTGTACAGACCTCGTTTATTCTTCATTTTCTTCCATTTCATTTCATCGCGGCTGATGGCTATTATTTTCTACCGCGATTTATTTCAATTTCCCCAGGGCTGTGTCTAGATAATTTTTGGCTCGATCTTAAACAATTAAAATGACACATTTTCTACCATAGAAATTCAACGTTGACGTTCGTAGCGAAATTGAATTGTCTGCAACGAAGTTGATTTATTATACCCCTCGCAGTTAATTGTTTATCATTTTCTACCGCCAAGCTTTTCCTACTATATAACCGGATTATAAAGAATTATTTACATTATATTTGTCTTTCGCATTTCATCTACGTGAATAGACAAAAAAGAAATGTATAGCGATTAAGAAAGAAAAATTCAGTTTATGACCGTCACTTTCATTATGCGGAAGCTTAATTATGGATGGAAACAGAAATGAAGTAAAACATCGAGCTAATCGAGAAAAGACGCAACAAGTAAGCCTCGCGTCTCTACTGGCCATTCCAGCATCAGGCCGAGGGGCAGACCGACGTCAATTTCCACCTCGGCACCTTAATAGTCGGCGTAACGCGATTGCCTCCTTAAAGGCGGAAGAAAAAGACGGCCGCGAGCGGACCGCCGGGGCGGCATCGCGATAACGGCGCGGCGAGGCAAAGAGAACATCTTAATAAAGAAAAAGACGCAGCGCCGGCCGGTGCGCGCGCTTATCGCGGCTCTCGGGGGCTTCCGCAATTCCGGGTGTTTAGCGCGCGCCTCGGGGGCCTCCGAGATAATCATCGTTTCTCCCCCCCCCCCCCACCCCGTCGGCAGCGTGTCGCTTATCTTCCGCACCCCTTTGTCTCTCGCTCGCGGTCTTTGTTCCGCCGGGGACGGCCGCTTGCCGCTCGACGCCCCCGCTCTATATAGTGCAGCTGCTACTATTGTCGGCGATACCGGCGGTGCTCTCACTTTTCTCTTTCGAGGGAAATCGATATTTTGTTAACAGAGCGGGTCGAACATTTTTTACGGGATAAAAAATTAGTGCGTCGGATTGATTTTTTTTTTGTTGTGAAGCGTGACTGTGACGATCAAGTTTGTTATTTTTTTAAAGTGAGTATTCAATTTTTTAAATAGGATTTTGCTGGACAATTTTTTTTTATTGGCGAATATTTAAAGTCGATTGGAGGGTGTGAAGAAGATTTTTGTGGTAGTTTTGAAAAAGGGCACTAGTCGCATCTTCATGAGAAGGCTTGTGCCATTTTTCAAAATCACCACAGATTTATAAACGTTAGTTTTAGTTAGTTTCTAGATTTCTTCAAAATCATATTGTGGTTGAGGTAATTTTTAAAATTTCCTAACAAATTATTTTGAGCACTTGATATGTTTGAGTCAGTCTATTGCTTAATTATTGTGAGTGAGAGGCATACAAGAATGGAGAAGAAGAAGAAGAAGAAGAGGACGAAAAAACAATTTTTTGTCAAGTGGTCTTTGTGAAATTTCCGAACCTATCGATCCAGTCATAAGTCGAACATCAAATATGTTTTTATCAACAAATTGATTTGAGTTCCAAGAAGTTTAGACTGTATTCTTGAAAAAAAATTGATTTGTAAATAGTAATAATTATGAAAATAATACTTTAAAATACGATCATGTGGAATACAATTATAATTTTTTGACAATAAGTAGTAATACTCATTTTTGGTCAGGCATGCAAGAGAACGACTGTATTCAAATAGTAGTAATCGGAAAAAATAATTAAGTACTTTTTAGTACGATTCTGTTGGATAGGATACGGTTGAATTGAAATAAGTAGTAAGACCCATTTTTGGTCAGGCATACTGGGACGTATTGCAAAATCGATACAAAATGAAGAAGATGAAAAAGAATAGAACGAAAAAGATAAAGTAGATAAAGAAGATAGACAAGATTAAAATTAAAGGAAGATCGTGGTAACTATAAATTTTAAATCATTTAAATAAAAATACCATCTTACTTGTAGTTGAACGAACGATTAATTGGATCAGTTCTGTACAAGTCTTCAAGATTCTTACCTTAATTTGTACTCTACCCGATGATACTTATTTAAAGTTATTTTTATACTATTTTGTCTTATAAATAGTATAAAAATGACTTTAAATAAGTATCATCGGGTAGAGTACAAATATATTTCTGTATTTCTATAAGAAATATACCTCTCTATTTCTTCAAAAGACATCTCCCATCATTTACTAACATTTCACAAATATTATAGTCAAAATATTCTCATATCGAATGTCATGTTCATCTAAACCAATGCGCTAAATTAGGAGAATAATATTCTTCAATTCCATATAAATTGAAACTTTTTCATAAAAAAATTGACATTCAAATCAAGCAGACTGAGAACCCGCTAAATTAAATCTTATCCAATTTTATTCTTATAAAAATCATTAATTAATCAAAGTTTACGCCCAATTACAGAAAATGCCAAACAATTGTAGACGCTGAGCGGAGAGCATCCAGTGCTGCCTCGCCATTCTCAGCTCGCGCTACTGGAAACTCTGTCACCAGCCGGGGCCAGTGTGCTGTGGAATAACACTCCGAACATCGAGGCAACACACACTTATCTCGCTCCGGGAACGAGTCGGTTCGACCGTCGAGCTGTTCCCTCCCTGCCCCTCCTCTCGGATGAAAATCAGTCGACGGCATGAATAAGCGCAGTCATCCGTCTTGCTCGCTCGCGCGCAGCTGCTGGGCGAAATTACCGCCGGCCCGGTCTGAACTTCGCCAGGACTGTCATCCCGGGACGCACCGGTCTACATCCGCGCAAATGAAGTTACGCTCCGCTACGGGCTGCTCCTTTGGAAACTGGTGGCTTCCCCGGGCTGCCTCGCTGGTTTACCGTACCCCACCCTCTTTCATTCCCTACTTTTTTTTGGATCCTTTTTTCTTGGAGAGATGGCTTGATAGCTGTTCCTAGTTAATTTGACTTTGTTCTTCGTGGGAGCGAGTGTTGTTGTTTTTTTTCTTTTTGTGAGATCCTTGGATGATTGTTGAGGTTCACCTCGCCTTGGGATCTTTCAATGGCTTGGAGATAAGGGATGAATGAGTCGCTTGATGTGATGATCTGAATTTTGTTCAGAATTGCAGGTGGAATTTGATGCGTTGCCGTTGTTGCGTTAATGCAAATTGAAGAATACATTTTTATTGGAGGATTTTCATTTTTGTGGGCGGATCTTTTAAAACTGATAACCAATTCTTTATTTTTTTTTATCTAATTCAAATTTATTTGCGGGTACAATAAGCCGTAAGTTACCTTTATTTTTTCTTTTTTTATAAGAACGAAAATACTTCGATTATTAATAAAGCAGAAATAAGTGCGCACAATAAATGAATCTCAATTAAATTGGAAAGAAATTTCTTTTAATTAAAAACGAAAAGAATTAAAAAAGTTGATTATGAAGAATCAAACAATATTGATAACTCCTTGAAAAAAAATTATAACAAATCAATTTACTAAACCCTTATTTAAAATTTTATACAGGTACTTTTTTATTTATTTCTTTTCAGAATTTCGTAATTCTTTTAAAAAGTAGATCATTGCAAATAAAAAAGTATAAATAGTTATCTTGCGCAGGAAAAATTCAATTAACTACGCCTGATAGAATACTGAAAATTAATCGACAGGTATTTTTTCTTTTCTCATTTTGACGTTCATTAACAGAGATTATGGCATGTTGAAATACTATAACTTTGTGTTATAACGGAGTAGTAAATCTAAAAAAGTAAATGTCTTCTTTAATAATTATTATATTAAAAACAGAAAAAATACGTGCCATTTTCTATATTCTACATCAATAAACCATTAAATCAAATAATTTCCTATATTCTATATATAGTTAACAAAATTTTTCATGCAAATTCTTGCATGTTCCCTTTTGACTAAAAAGACATTTAGAATGAATTATAAAAAATAAATAGCTCCTGGAAAAAAAACAAATAATAAATAAATTTCCTTTTTTTATTAAAAAATTCTACTCAACCTAAAGATCGCATTCGTAGAAAACCAATGTCGCGCGTGGCATAAATATAAAAAAAAAAGAGGACCAAGAGTCGTCGCTCGCGAACACGGCAGACATACGCGCATTACGTAAAAAATTCAAGAAGCACAGGAGGAGGCATTGCGGAGTACGTCGTTGTCGCGTTTTCGCGTGATCCCCTCAGCGCGCGTCGACGACGGCGGGGGCGTGCGCGAAGGGAGCGGGAAAATAGTCAAAATTCTCGTTGAAAAGTTGGCGGCCTCTTGGGTGACCCTCGGGGAGATGCGTATCGGTGAATCCGGATAAGCCCGAGACGAGTCATATTCCGGGGGAGCATTCGACTCCACGGCATACGCGAATTTACATACGCGCGTCGCCCGCCCACCTCCTCTCTTCCGCCGCGTTATTTGATCCCATACGATTTTATTGGAAACGAGAGTAACAATATTTCGCTGTTCTCTTATTCAGAGCTCCCGGGGATCTGTGTTACGCTGGCGTATCCTTTCCATCTCGCGCATTTTCGTCGCTCGCCTATTTCGAGGAATAACAATTGCCAATCATTCCCGGTGCTGCTTTTTCTCCTTAATGTACTTTTTTGCATACTTATAGAGGTTCGCCTTTGCTTTTTTTTTAAGGAAGAATACTCCGGGAGCTTTTTAAATTGGAAAATTAAATAGACATCTAATCTAATCTAAGCCGGATATGGGTATCTATATGTACAGGAAATTTTTTTTTTTAAATAAATTCAGGTACGTGTGCTTAATTTGGACAGAAACTTTATCAAAGAATGAGATCTAATAATGTCGGGAAATAGTCGAAATTACTCCATTTTCTTTTGAATTTTCCTTTGAATTTTATACGATTAGAGTTGCTGATATCATATTGACAATAAACAGCCTTCTAATTTTTTAATACAATTATTTCTAGTTGAGAAATAAAACAATGTCTTTTTATTTCGCTAATTTATTCATTATTTTTAATAAACCTCTCGAAGACATATACCTACAACTAATCTGAATTAGTGATGTTTGATGTATATACAGATGTTCAAGTAAAATGTATTCTTCTAATTTGAGTGAGTTACTAATTAATTTCAACAATTCAGTTTTAAAAAAGAACCGATCGACGAAGATACAGAGCAATTTTTAAACAAGATCGCATAAACCGAACAAATAAAAGTATTCAATTAAAAAAAGGCGAAAACTCTACAAATAACAATTGGGAGCAAACAAATGAGGCGCTCGAATCGCTCAGACCACTCGAATTCGGACCACCCTTGTTCCACCCTGCCCATTGAAGAAATGGCCCCCTAGAATTTTGTCGGCGATGTTTATTCGTCGCATGCACCGAAACCGGCTAACGATTTCCCCACCTGATCCTCGTATTCGCACCTTCGGACGTGATCGAGGAGTTATTTTCACTCGCATTCTAAATTAAGCTGCGACTTATAATTCCACGGATGGATTTATGGGCGGTCGGCTAACGCGCTGGATTCCGGGTAAGCCCAGCGGACAGTGAAGGGGTCAGGAGGGGAGGGGACAGCTTCTGTGGCTGCTGAATCCATGCTTTTTGAATTACGAGCTTTTTAAATGCTGCTTCATTGAATCTGGAGGACACTTAAATTTCTCCTCTGATCACGCTTTGATGCTTTAAAGAAAATTGAATGCTTAATTGGTCGGGTACTCGAGGATTTTAGGATGAATCGTTATTTAAAAAAAAAGGTTTAAATAAATTTCAGACAACAACTTCTTCTCATAATTTTTCTTTATTCTAAATTCTAAATAATAATTAAAGATTGTAGTTATCGTTTATAATTAATAAATAATGTTATATTGTTCGGCTTTTATTTTAATCTTGACTATTTAGTCATCATTTGATTGTAAACAGAAAAAGATTGTCAGTACCAATTACTCGACTGCCTTCTAAAATTTCAAAGTTCCTAATTAACGTGCAATTTTTTAATATAAACAAAAATTCTTAATTTAGTATTTCCCAGGAAGAAAAAAATTTACATCAAAGAATTTCTAGAAGATTATATTATTAAAGCTCCGAGGTAATTAACAGAGAGCGAGAAGTCGCCCGGTCCCGGTGAAAATGTGCGATTTCATTCCGATGTAATTAAGAATTTGAAAAACGCGGAATCCACAAGAGGCCTAGGAGCACTTGCTGAAAACGAGGTCAACGAGAGTTAAATAGGGATTTTACTGCAAAAGAGAGTAAATGGAATAGAGACGCCGGGAGAGAGGGAGAAAGAGAGTGAGAGAGAAATAGTCAGAGAAAGAGAACGAACAACGTTTCGCAAACCTGTTTTACCCCACTCAAATAGTACTTTTCGAATACCAATTTGTCAGCACCAGGTTCGAAAAAGATGTTTCTTTTCCCCTTTTAAAAAAAAAAAAAAAATAAATTAAACCACTCGGCGTTCGCCGAACCAAGAATCTCAAATATTTGAACGAAAGTTTTAATGAACGCAATTCAAAAGCGCAGCTCGGAATATTTCAAAAAGTTACCGGACCATGATCCCCGCGGGAGGACGAAAACTCACCGCCCATCAAAAATGCGTCGAGCCAAAAGCCACCGGCCCTTTAATCAACGCGCGCGCCCGCATAATTAATCGCGTCATCGTCGACGTGTTCACTTTTAATCCGCGCGAATTACAGATCGACGCGCCCCGCCGCCGCGACGTTGAAAAAGTGGATCCAACACCGACGAAAAAAAAAAAATAAATAAATAATAATAAACGAGAGAAAAACCGGGGAATCCCCCTTGGAGCGATTCCACGCTGCGGCGCCCGTCAATCCGTATCTTTTTCCCCCCGTCAGGTCGAGCATACGCTCGGTGCAACGCATCCGGTTGGTTATATGGTTGGTGGGTCCGCGTAGGGTGGGCTCGCTTGGCATCGCCTCGGCCGATGAATCAGCTGCTGATACCGTTGATACGGTTAACGACTGTAACTTCAATTATTACACAGTATAGGGTGGCCGCGCGCCGGCCAAATTGGCGCTAGACCCACTTTTAATTTAATCACAACAATTCGAGCGCGGGGAACCGCGCACCTACGCCGTCCAACCCCTCGACCCCCTCGTTACACCCCTCGGTCTCCTCACGTTGACGAGGACGTAATTGCGATGACACATCGATTATGCGACACTTCGATTTTAATCAACGCTATCGCCGGCACATTTCATTAATTACCCACCGGGTACAGTTGCGTAAGGTTTGCGTACGCGAGCACATTGTGCGCGCCCGATGGGCGCACGCGGTCAGTGACGTAATGGTATGTTTCTAATTAGGACGCCGGGCTGCCTTAATTGCTTATCTTTCCAATAAGTCATATAGTGATATTTTAGTCCCCTACTACTGTACTATGTCCCGACGGTTTAGTTATTTCGCTCGGAAAACGTCCCGGCGAACGGAGGTTTAATGATCGGCGCAATTAAAATTGTTCTGGTGTCGGTGGGCTGCGAGCCGATCGAACTGTTTAATTAATTTTGTCCTTGTTTCGTTATTTGTCCCAGTTATCAAATGTGATTCGATTATGATGAATGAGGTGCATGCTACTTTGTTTTCCCTTTCGCAGTTGATTCTATTTGCTTGTTAGTTCGCAGCAGAAAGATAACACTATAATTGTTTTCGTTTAATCAGTTATTTAATTGTTTATAAACGTATACGATGTATAGTTATAAATTTAGCGATTATTCATAAGAACGATCATTTTGCAATAGACTGGACGTGAAATTTGAAAAATTATTTTGACAACTTGACTTCGAATAGAAAGCAAAGTTATATTTATTTTATTTATGCGATTTATTTATTTTTAAATTAGGAGCCCTTTTTCAACGTATTTTCGGTTTAACACCAACTTATACATTCAAGATGTTTCAATGCGATTTCAATTCATCGCAGGATATCAAATATTTTCTAATTATTGTTGTAATTTCTCTTATAATATGAATTTTTAGAAATTATTCACACGAGGCAAATAATAATGCAGTAAATTTCTCAGATTGTTATTTTCTATTGTCTAAAAAAATATTCTTTTTAAATTTAGAAAAGTTATACGTGTATAAAAAAGAAATGTACGAAGGAGAAAATATTTTAGTTTTTATGCCAATATATCGAATACCATCAAGTAACCTCTCAATATTACCTCACTAAAAAATATATATACAATTTTAAAAAATCCAAACTGTCCTTACAGTTTCAATAAATCATGGATCGACCGCGTAAAAATAAATTAATTTTGATAAACTTAGATAAACTTTATCTTTAGATAAACTTTACATAAATTTGGCATATGGGATTTTCCCAAACTTGAAGCAAACTTGAACGTTTTCAAGTTTGGAAAGATCCCATATGCCAAATTTATAATCTAAAGTTTATCTAAATTTATCTAAATTTATTAAATTAATTTATTTTTACGCGGCTCAGGGCAGTAGAAATTTCAACCACCAAATGATACTTCCAAGCAGACATCCATCTCCCCAGCCATAGTCCCCGACCAGCGAGTGCATAGATCCTTCAATCTCGCGCGCAATAGGCGGAAGATAAAGATTAACGCGCGGCACCTCGAGTCGCCTGCGACCGCGATCAAACATTCGGGACGGACGAAGCGTGGAAACGGCGTTTCGTGCTGATCCGTGGTGCTTTTCGGCCTCGGCGAGAAAAATAAGCGAAGGAGCAGCAGGATACGCCGTTGTCGGTCGAGGAAGCCCGGGGTGCTAAGGGCCACCGGGCCAAGTGCCAAACGAGCCGCGGCGAATTTGCATAGGTCGTGGAGGTCTCGAGGAGAGCGTCGCCACGGCCTGGCCTTATATTAAGCGTCGTGGAGCACGTGTCGGTATTTAATCAAGCGCGTCATTCAATATCGAGGAGACGACGACGACCCCTTCCTCCGTGGCACACGCGCCACCCTTATACATGTGTACGTATGTGTGAAAGACGCGCCGGGGCAAATCGCAGGGTCAAACATTTATAATCGCTGGGCAAACTCCAAGTGACTGACGAGCAAACAAATTTTCCGGCACTCAACGGTGGGCTTTTACGAAGGACTACTGCTTTCGACATAGAATTTATGATTACTTGTACAAAAAATTGCTGCTGATTGCTGCTGATCAAGATTAATTTGCTCCTTTAAAGATCGCTTCATTTTATGTCTGATTATTGCACTCCACAAGAACATACACAAGGCTGTACGTTTGTATTTAAATATATGTCAATAATTAATTGTGCGTGTGTGGGTAGTCACGTGTTTGCACGTGCTTTTGCGCGCGTTTGCACGTGTTTGCGCGTGCTTATATATACCTAATTTCAAAAGATGGCGCAAATTTGCTCAGTTTGCAAGTACTTGCGAATGATTAATAGCGGCCATGTGGATAATTAGCACGGGCTTGTGAATGCTTGCTATATATGTCCACTTGTATGTGTACACTTTCAAATGCTTCAGCAAGCACCAGTGTGTGCAGTTGCATTGTGACGCAAATGTGCTACTACTACTATTACTACTACAATTACTACTACTAGTACTACTAAAACTGTGCGTAGTACAATCATAATTACTACGATATTTTATTATATAAGATATATTCTAATGACGACTCTCTCTCTCTCTCTCTCTCTCTCTCTCTCTCAGAATGCAGTTATACATAAGCATCCTTGAGGTCTTCGATGCAAAATGCACTATATAATTGTCAAACGTACCTATTGAAAGATTTATCAACGGAGATAAAAAGAAATAAGTAAAAGAATTTAACAAACCCTTAATGATAGAATAGTTTTCGTCAGTTTTATGAATGAAATAATGCAACTATCAAGTTCATTTGTGGCGTAAAATAACTTGAATAATAAAACTTTTAAGTCACTGTTATATTTTAATTGCGTATATATATATTTTAATTAAAAAAGTTTTAATTAAACATGTAAAACTGTAAAAGAATGTTCATTACTGAGCGCGTTTAACGTCACTTTCTTAAGTCGGGATAATAATTCACAATTAAAAACTGAGAAATACAACTGGGTCTCCAATTTAGGTAGCAGTAAATTTGTGGCTCGCCGTTCTCGCGAATGCTCCCGATTTCCTATCAAAAAGTCAACTTAGTCAGCTACGGTTGCTCTCGGGACTTGCTTAATGAACTTTTATCTGGGGATCGACGCAACTAATTCGGCACGTTTTCCCTCTCCGCTTCCCTCAATCAAAATGACTGCTGGTAAAAATCCATTTAATCCTGATTTTTAGAATCATTTGAAGATAGATTTTATGATTCTTCATTCTAATTTTCAATTGTACTATTTTAAAAAAAAATATAACTTTTATACGCCCGTGAAAATGTTGAACAAATTAAACAAATAAAGTAGACGAGCTTGAACGATGCTTACAAAAGTCTTACAATTAACAGACTATGAAACTGGACCTCAGATTACACTCAAATAAAAACGTGTGATCATTTATTATGGTTGTAACTATATTACAAGCATAATCTCTATCAGTGAAAATATGTGAATTAATATACGTGAATAAAACAAAAAATAAAAGATCACTGATAAATTTCAGCATTTAATTCAATCTGATGCTCGCAGAAAACTGATACGACCATCACTATAGTCTGGGACAAAAGGTCGACGTTTTCTCGATCCCAATAAGAAGAACCATAAGTTCCGAAGATAGCAGCAAACACCTACTGCTCTCTCCCCGAAATAATAAAATATCCCCAATAAAGCAGAAAACGAGGTGCTCAATCACAAGAACACCAGTGCGTCATTACTTCGACTTTCATCATCCGAGAATCACAGCAGCAGTTCATTACAATCTCCTCCCCATCCCATTAAAATCTAACGACATCCGAAAAAAAATTTAATGAACCAGCTGCGTAGGAGCGAACTGGACCCCTCTTGCAACTTAGCGAACCGAGAGAGAGAGAGAGAGAGAGAGAGAGAGAGAGAGAGAGAGAAGGAGAGAGAGAAAGAGAAACCGAGGGGGAGAGATCGGAATCCCATTCGGATGGTCAAGTGGATTAGCCGTCGGGGCGACCTTGCTGTAATCCGAGGAAGAGAGAGAGACTCGTCGGAGCCAGTTAATAACCGCGGCTGCAGCGGCGGCGCTAAGTAATACGGGCGATCGATCCGGCTCGGTGTTCCCGGGGATCGTTGCGCCAGCCTGTGATGGCCGACCCGTAAACCGCGTCGCACGTGCACGTTCCTTCCTTATTTACGCCTCCGATCGTGGACCGTGATCGGGGTTTGGCGGAAGCGCGCGTGAAGATTAAAGCGTTACCGACGTGTGTCGCGTCCGCGGGACGCTAAATCTTCGAGGGGATCGAAAGAAATTGAAATTTTAATGTGGGAAGGTGACGTAAGTGGTTGCTTCGCTATTTAATTGTGAGGAATGTCTCTTGTAGTAAAAATTGTTATTTTGTTTGGTAAAGTGATCACGGACTGATATTTTGAGAAGAATTACCAAAGTCTTAAGAGAATAGTATAAAAAGAATTGATCTCTTTCTAAAAGAATGACCAAACAAGAATCATAAATTTTCATGTAAATAAAGTATATTTTATACTATTAAGTAAGTAGTAGACAGACAGTAAATTAATTTTTTTTTTATTTCTCTGAGTAACAAATTTGACATTAGAATACGTAAATATATTCCACTGTGTAAAAATATATTGCGTAAAATATTTATTAATTATTTCAATGGAAATGTGAATTATGTAAGGGTTATTACGTGTAAAACTTAGTGTATGTAAGGGTTATTACGTGTAAAACTTGTAGTGGAAGACTTGTACGTGGAGAATATCACTGGTATCGAATAAAATTGCAGTCTAAAAACAGATACATTGTTTAACCGCGGATGGAAACTTAACATGTGTAAAATTCCACTGTGTAAAAATATATTGCGTAAAATATTTATTAATTATTTCAATGGAAATGTGAATTATGTAAGGGTTATTACGTGTAAAACTTAGTGTATGTAAGGGTTATTACGTGTAAAACTTGTAGTGGAAGACTTGTACGTGGAGAATATCACTGGTATCTTTTATTCGAATATACATACGTATATTAAAAAAAAAAAAAAAACATTTCTTTTTTATTTTAATGAAAATTTTTTAAACCATTAACTACCTGCTCGAGTCTCATCTGAACGAAAAATAAAAAATAAGGGACTAGATTGTAATATATAATTTGTTCAGTACTGGTAAATCTTCGAAATGAATTGCTACAATTATGCGTGATCTTTCCAAAAGTCGGATCGCTATCCCCCTCGACATTCGACAAACGAGCGCCGCGTCATCCCTCACGAGCGCGCGATATATTATACCCACGCACCACATTATTGACAATGCCGCTGCCGGTGTGACGCGCGTCGTGCCTATTCTCCTTTACACCGACATGAAACACTTTTTAGTAGCGCCGCGCCAGGAATTTCCGGGGGTTCGCGTAACGCAATATAAAAGCGAGAATGAGAAGGGTTCGGGGGCTTACCAAGAGCTCTGCACCTCTATGTATATTGCGTAAGTTATACCATGAAAAATTTTTGGAGAGGGGAACTTCGAACGCCTTTGAGAGGTATTACGTAGCTCTGCTTATGTACACTTTTAACTTTATTCTTATTTCGTTTTATTACACAATTTTTGTAATTACCATAATATTTGTCATCACAGTAATTGCAAGTTGAAACATTTTCTTTGGGCTCTGGTTTTAACTATTCTTGGTTTATTCACGCTAGAAAAAAAGTATAGCGCATAGGAATCACTTATAGTTTGACAAGTTTTTCGACTTGATTATAGTTCTTTTTTTGTAGGGGTATAATAATGGGATTAGTGGATTGTTGAGTGATAGGGTAAATATATTGTTTTAAAAGGTAATAAGTGAGCTTGTGTACATTACAGATAAACTGAATGATCAATAGAAATGATTTAATTATTAATTAATTGTATTTATAACTTAAGTACCACTTAATAACTCTTGTGCTGCCTAAGCAACTTGGTAACTGTAGAAAAATAAAAAAAAAATAAAGAAGTAATTCGCGAGCTTAACCAGTTTTAACAGGTTTTGAAATTTTTTTTATATATTTTTTTTAAGTAATTCTGAGAAAAACTCTTACTCTTGAATAAAAAATGTTTACAAAGAAAAATTTTAATAATTTATTATTAAAATAAATTTATTAAAATTTAGCTTAACGCTCTTGCTCATTTCTTCCGTATACGTATATAGACAGTTCAGACCGCAGACCAGCAAGTTTTCACGGTTACTTTTCTAACGAACGGAAAGCCATTAGCTCGAATGCAATCAGCTAACGATCCCGCGGGCAGTATAACCCAACCGGTATAACGCTAATGACCCTCTTATACCTATATGCTCCCACTAGACATCGTAAGAAAGTGTTACTGAAACGATCTCGCGCTACCTGGTAATTGTGTATTTTCCGAAATACGTGCAGGAAGCACCGGCTTTTTCTATGAATGCCGTAATTGACGCTACTATGCATTTTTCTAATTTTTTTCAATTTTTTTATTATATCCGCAGGCACGCGTATATTTTATTTATCTTATTATTTGTAGTACCTTTATCTTGATCATATCATCCATTTTTAAATTTCAACGGTGAACTGCATACGAGATCGCTATATTCAAATGTAATATTTTTTTTTAATATTTCAGTCACCTTATTTTTCTCACTGACATAAATGTTTATAAAGTATATAGATAAATGTGCACATCCTCGATTAAATGGAGCAATTTCATTGAAAATCTGTTTTTTTTTTTTTAGTTGTTTGGAACATTATTTAACTTTTCTGTTGAGTATTAATTCACCATTCACTGAGTATATATTCTTAGGCGCTTTTAATTTTACAAAATTCAATGTGACAGCACACAGAGAGTAAAATTTTGACAAACCTTTCAACTTCAGTCTTTCCATACAGCAATGCTGGAAATGAATTTCAATTTGTAGACATTCCGATTAAATAAGATAAATAATTCATAAAATTCAAATGTGTACAAACGCATACAGATGCATTTTCATGCATATATGGGTGCACTCGCAAGCACACCTATTAGTCACACATACAAAGACACAGACACACTTTGCACTGAAAAAAATATTTTAGTGATTTTTACCAAAAGTTCTACAAATTTTACTAGAAAGTACGGTGCTTTAAGCATACATTAACATTTAGTAGATTATTCCTAAAAAAAGCTATAAATAGTTATTAGTAAAACCTATGAGATTTACCGTGTATAACCAATTACCTGCACTATTAGTATATAAAAATTACTAAACCAGTTCGCTCACTGTGAGAAAATAATTAAAAAAACTAAATATCAAATATTTTTCCTTCGCTTGCTCGCTTAGCGCTTTGATTTTTTTTTTTTTTTAGTAAGTAAGTATCTTTAAACTGTACTCAAGCTCTAAGTTGATTTTACATCTAGAATTCTGAATATTTCTCTCTGGTGCAACAATATGTCTCCGAACGTATGCTCTGCGCACGCACACGCGATTCGAGCGAGGGTCGTTTCATTTTCCGGGGTAGTTTCATTTTCCATAGCGCGTCTCCCGAAGCTCGATGCAATTCATCAAGTCGCGGACGCCTGCGCGCGCGGTTCAGCGAACCGATCCTCGACTCCTCGAGTCCACGGCTGCGGAAAGCGAAATATTTCGGGCGATCCCTCCCGAGTTTGCCCGCCGACTAAGTTTCGCCTCTCCTTCTTCTTGTCCTCGTTTTTCACGGATTTTTTTCCTTTACAGTGCGCAGCACACTCGTGGCTCTCTCTCTCTCTCTCTCTCTCTCTCTCTCTCGGTCGACGGTGCATTTGTTCGGCTTAGCGAATCGGATGAGACGCGATTAATCGTGAAATCAGGGAGTTTCGTCGGTCGTGTTTCGTTGATGGTTTCAATCGCTTGTCTTTACTCTCGCGTATGGAGGGGATTTATATAGCGAGGAGCCTCGGTGAAAATATTCGGCGTGTTTTTGGTGCTCGAGCTAAAATGTTTATACTGGCCGTAACCCCGTTCTAAATAGGCTCGTATTTTTGGAAAAGGCACTTGACGGTTGAAATAAAGTTAGGAGAACGCAGGAATATGTTGTCGTAAAATTTTCTATCTTGGGATGATAAATTTTATTAAAAAATCTAAAATATAAACGATAATCGAGGCGGTTTCTTTTTAAAATTTCTCTTCTGCAAAAAATGTCGTGCGCGTCTAAAAATTCAATTTCAAAAAGTTGGATAAAAAAAATTCGTAAAATAATGAGTTCAAGTGTGGAAGATTTACATAATATATCGCTCAAATTTAGTGTTACATGGAAAATATTTAAACTGATTGTAATTTTGATTTTATTTCATTTTATTTTATTTTATTTTTTCTACTAAATTTTTTTACTAAACTTTACTTTATTAAATTCGATGTACTCACTGCTTGACATTTAAGTTTATAAACATTTTTTAATTATATATTTTTTCTCTCTTAAATCGTAGTGTTTCAATACATGAATAAATCAATGTTAAGTATTCACTTGTAAATATAATGCACTTGTCTATAAACAAATTTTTCCCGATTTATCTAATAAATAGTAAGGAAGCAGATGAAGTAACAAAAGTTCGTGCAAATATTTTTTATGGAAAGCCAGAAAGTAGTTAATAAAATACTCCCAAACATTGACAATAATGTTTATTAAAATCATTCTTTCCACACACTTCTAAGAAATTTCTATTATACCCATTACTGCAAAACTTGTGGAATGAAAATCATTAAATCATTCAATGATTAAAATTTTGTTTAGCTTTTATTTCCTCGCGCTTTAATACTGATCGAATCAGTATCAAAGATCGAACTACAGTTAATTTTAAACGACATCTGTGCGCTTGCACGTCGTAAAAAAATTATCCAGTTTTCCAACGAGTAAGCACTTAAAAAAGTGGCGAGAAGGCCGTTAGCTCGTCGAACGCGAGTTGGCAGCGCCGAATAAAGGAGGCGCTATACGGAAAATACAAACACGAAAAAGCGAGCGCATATAAGGGACGCGCCGAGCAAAGCGCAGCGAAAAGGCCGGCCGGTCGCGCCGGCTGTTGAAAAAAAAAAGAAAAAAAAAAACAAAACAGAGGCGAGCGAGAGAGAGAGACCAGTGGCACAAAAAAGAACGAACAAAAGCACCTCGATGGAAAAAGAAAGAGCGGAGTATCGGCTCGCGCGAGCACGATAACTGGGCGTCGAGCGAGTTGCAAAAAAAAAAAAAAATGAAGTAGCGAGCTGGCGCTCACGTATACGCGAAGGTGGAAATTTCCGAGTGATTTAGCGCTGTTTTAAAACTCGCGCCATGTGGCCCGCCGAGCGCTGCTGGCCGTTCGAAAGGCCTGAAAACGTCGCGCCATGATTTTTCGACTGTAGTTTATGAAAAAGTTTTTTTCGTCCAGCGGGTTATGAAATTTTCATTCGAGCGAGGGCTATAGGGCCAGGAGAAGGAGGAGGAGGAGGCAGGGTTGGTTTGGCCCACGCCCGGCGAGACATTAAAGAGGAATTTATCGTCGCCGCTCATGAATTTATCGTGCGTGCCCTACCTACGGGAGAGATCTCGAGGCGACCGACACTTTTCGGGTCGATATCGGGGGGCCCCGCTTTTGTACTCGCGACTATTCGCGCGCTCGCGCGTATTACTTCTCGATTTTTCCTCGGGATGTTTGGCAAACTTTACGGACATTAGCGTACCGAAAAGTTTCGCCTAAAATACGCTGCACTTGCGTTTGCGTGGGTGGTTATCGTGAGGGAAATTTTGAGCGCGCGCTTCTATAAAATATTAAAAATGAAAGTTGCTCGCGTGCTTCTTTTAGGGTGACTTAAGCGGGTTCAGAGTCAAAACTCCGGATCGCCGATTTTGTCGAAACTGTGGAAGATGTTTTCGTGCATACATAAATGATGAAAGTGAAAATTTTAGATTTAATGCTCGATAGTTTTTTAGCTGGAAAGGATAACACACTTGAGCTAAATCATTAAAATAATAGAATCGCTTCAAAGATCCGTGATTTAGAGGGTATTTTACTGTATAACGTGAATTTGCTAATCATATGGAAAATTAAAAAACTAATTTATAATTTGCTTCTTTAAAAAACAAAGTAAATTCATTTTTAAAGTTGTACGTAGTCAAAATACAAGACTACAAGACAAGAATACCCGGTTAACCGGGAAATCGATTATTTTATAATAAGCCAAATATATTTCATGATCACTTTCAGCTTCAGTATCCGTTTCCGCTTCAGCGTCGATTTCAATTTCAGATTCATGAATTAAGGTCGTTTCCCTGTTAAATGAAATAACGTTGAAGCTGAAACTGAAGCTGAAGTATATGTGCGAAATGCATTAGCATAAAATTATTAAAAATCCAGCTTCGATTTCAGCTTCAGTATCTATTTCAACTTTAGTGTACATTCCAGCTTCAATTTCAACTTCATGCATTAAGGACTTTGCCCTGTTAAATGAAATAACACTGAAGCTAAAACTGCAGCTATAAAACTGAAGTACTCGCATGTAATACATTAGCACACAATTATTAAAATTTCTGCTCATACTAGTCAATTCTATATCGTTCGAATAATTTATCAAATTTTAGCAAATTCATTCTTCAATTAAAAATTTTATTTATTAAATGAACATACAAAGTAACCTACTCATGGCCATAATGCACGCACTCGCGAATTATGCCACCTTTTTGTTCGATCAAAAACAATTTTCAATTAAATTTCTGTCAAACAGTCCACCCTTAAAATCGTATCAATATACGCGTCTCTTCAACCAAATTATCGTCAACGTCCATTTAATAGCAGTCCTCATTCATTCTTGCCACAATAGCTCAAGCGTACCTAACGAACAGCGGACCAACACCCCTCAAGTCCCCTAAACCAAAGTTAACCGTAAAATTTTTGCGGGCAACGGAAAACAAACGGAATTAAAGGAAATAATAGGGGCGCGCTGCGCCGGAACTCCGCGTAGACGGAATCCTGGAGGGCGACGGTCGCGCGATCGCATAATGTATAATCCAAGTTGTCGGGGGTAAGCTGCACCCGCGAGTTCCTCGGCGCGCCTTTCAGAGCCCGCCGTGCACCGAAAACCGTCCCGGCCATTATCGGGGGAGCCCTCCTCCCTCCGTCCTTCCCTCTGCCGCCGGCGCATTATAAAATCAGCGCGCGAGTCGAACTTGCCGATGTTGATTTAATCGACGGGGGATCAAAAGGGAGGCCCCCTCTCCTCTCCTCCCCTCTTTATTTCCCTTCGTCCTCCTGTAACTTTTATCGCGTTCGACTTCCGAATTAATTTAGCGCGACGCATTGTTCGACGGTCCAATCGAGCGATGACGCGCCAATCTCTTCGTCCTATGTTCTTGGGGAATAAGTGTTCTCTAGCTGTTTCGTGGCGGAGAAAAGCGACGCGCTAGCTTTGTCGGCATTAGATTGGAAACTTGCTCGGGGCGTCGCTGCAGTGAATTTTATAGCTCTTTTTTTTTTTATTCGGCTGCTTTGGACGGAAGACGCGATTCGATTCATTATGAGATGTTAAAGTGTTTTCTCTTTAGTGTGATGTGGTTATTGGTTTAGCGCTTATCGGCATAATCAATTTTCTTTTTCGCATTTTTTTGCATTAATAAAAATGTAGACATTTTTTCTTTATTTTTTTATAATAATTATAAAATGCGTTTTAGTATTTTGAATATTTTCTTTTTTTATGCTGTTACGATGGATTTGGAAATGACTGGGCTGATTTTTTTACTCTTTTTTTTATTTTTAAAGTATAATTTATATTTATTTAAAATGACAACATTATTTTGTTAATCACAAAATATATAATGTAACTAGTTTCCTGCTTTTTTTATTATTTTTTTGTTTCAAATAGTTCTTTATCTTTTCTACGTCATCTGACACAAAATTTTTATTAACTATTCACACAATTGTTCATTGAAATAACCGGATTACTGCAGACGTATATATATATAAAAAAATTACTAAAATTAAATTAAACTATTTTAATACTGAACATTTGTTTTTCGTATTTCTTTCTCAAAAAGGTAAATAATTGCTTTTATTTCTTCTTCTTTCCCATAAAAGAAAATAATGTTTTAAATAAAAGAAATTTACGACTTTTCAATATAATTTCTCAATTAATCGCTTAATTAACTTTTTCAATTATTGTACCATACAATTGTCTACTGCAAAAATACAGTACGTCAAGAAAAAAACAGACGTCCAACAGATCTAAAGCGACATCCACCGTAAATAACAATGAGGAGATTTAAAGCTCTCGAGATAAACATTTAATTGCCAAAAGCGCACAATCTCCTCTAAATTCATTTCAACCATCTCCGATGTAACAAGTCGCAAAGCATCCAAGATCTTGATATCCATTCCCCGTGAGCGAATATCCTTAGATCCGCAAGATCGGAAGATTTACGGAAAATTCGCTCCTCTTACATTCGACGAGAGAGAGAGAAAGAGAGAAGGAGAGAAAGAGAGAGAGAGAGAGAGAGAGAGAGAGAAAGGACGGGGGTTGGGTGCTCGTCTTGCGACGCGAGCGGGACGCCAACCCCCGATTTTATTCATGAACCGTTCGAGACTTTCTTTTCTCCTCGCACTTCCAAGTCGGTTTTCCGGGGCCGATCGATGCGTTCAATTATGGGAATTGCGTGTTTCGCGTGCGCACTTTTCCGGCTCGACATCCCCTCACGCACCCCCGCGACCGAGTCATTAACGGAATTTTTTCTCTCCCCCCAGTTTAAAACGATAATCGCCGCGTTTACGTGCTCATACTCTAGCTAAGCCCTACATCCAGCGTGCTTTTACCCTCTTGAGCTCCTTTTTTTTCTCTCGCTCTTTCTTACGTGATTGCCGCAGGCGCTCGGGCTGTTTTTTTTTTCCTTTTCCTGGCTATCGTTGCTCGAGGTACTAATTATGCGCTCTTTTGTGACGCACGGTATTTTGTGATTCGATCGAGTATCGTTTAATTCAATTATTTTGTGATTAAGGCTAAATTGAGTGTACGCTGCGCGAACATTCGATTTAACTAAATTTCGAAAGAATTGAGTATCAATTTTTGGAAATATCATCTAGAATGTGCTCGGGAAATATTCGACGGATTACTTTGAATGCACAGAATTGAGTTAAATGTAAATTAAAAGTTTCGGACGATAATGTTTTTTAAATATAATTTTCATTGCTGTAACATTTAATCCGTGAGATAATATATAGGTCATTGAATAATATTGATAATAATTTCAATTCAGGATTTTCAGTTGCATTTAGTACAGTAATTAAATGAAGAATACTTGTATTTCATTTAAAAACTTTACTGATAATATTATTTTTCAGTTCAAACGTAATTTACTAATAAAATCTTGAGTGTAGGTAACTTGATAATATATTTTTAGAATTTTTTATGGTAATTTTTATAATTATTATACCGCAGAGTAATTTTAAATGAAAATTTACCTCGAGAATGTACTAAAACACTAAACAATAATATTAGCATATATAAAACAAATATTCTTTTAATAATTTTTTTCTCTTCAATAGTATACTAATTTGTACTTGATATCAAGAAGGGCTAAATATTAAGTTAAAAAATTACCTTCTACCTAATGATCGTTAAATCCTTTTGATAATAATCAAAGTTTAAACACGGGGTAGTGCTTAAAATAGCCGTTTTTATAACGAGTCAAGTTAATTTTTACCGTTCCTTGATGATAATTTTCCCATTATCGTTTAAACTTTTCACATTAGACTAAACTGCACACTATTCCTCTAAATTTCTTTTAATATCCTCCGCGTTACTCTATGACTTACTCATCTCAAATTCAAGATAAGACCTCACTAACTGTAAGTAACACCGTAGACCCAGTGGATTACTCAAGATCACTATAATTTATAAAAGTACAATGTCAAGAAAGTTTTACGATAAAAAAAGTATTTCAAGAAAATGTATCTGAAACCATTATAGATAGTAGATAGAAATGACATTAAACTTCCTAAAAATAAATGCAAACAATGGTACAAACTTTATTTTAATATATTTCCAAATATCTCAGTTATTTTTATTTTTTGTATAGTCTATTATTTTCGCATATTGTCATTCTCTGTTCACAATTGTCATTCTCTGTTCGCAATTGTCATTCTAACATTGATTAAAAAGCTGTAATATAAGTTTACTATAATTATATTAATAGTATTGAATTCTACTTTGCTGCTAATAGATGGAAAATAATCTGGAATGTCATGATAAAATGCATTAACATCGAATTACCTTAATGTCGAGTTAATTGGTAAATTTTGAAGATCAATTAAATAATTCAGTGCTAATTATTAATTTGTATATATTGAATTTTTTTATGTATATTTGCAATCTGCGCCTACTTAATGTACAACCATTTTAAAACAGTATTTTTGCTATGCATAAATATTTATATAATTCCACTCAACTTAAACAGAAAATTGTTGGAATTTTCGTGCCCGCTGAAGTTGAACAAATGCAATTTCACTCAAACAAGTTCACAACAATCTATAATGCGAGAAATAGTAAAATAAAAAAAGTAAAGTAGAAATTACTATTTCCGTCTGGGAAAGTAGTGATATTCTGAAAAAATATTATAATTTGTAGTAATTATTTACTGGATATATACCTAAAAATTTACAATACTGTCCGACAAATTTTTCTCTAAATTATCGTAAATTTTAAAAAATCTCAATCTGTGACCACTCTCCCAGACAGAATGTAGCAATTTTTACTAGAAGTACATTTTCCCAGTGTACAAACACCTCCAGTTATTACTTAACGACAAGAATCCCTTCTGACTCTTACAACCACAATAGAAGCATAAAAAAAGTCGAAATCAACGTAACACGACGTGAGAAGCTGTAAATTGAAAAAAAATCGCAATTTCCAGGGTGTCCCTATTTCGCCGCTCGCAGAAGGGGCTAGAAAGCGGTCACGCGATTTCGGCCGCGGCGCAAATCAGAGCGCGGTGTTCGCCCGTCGAAATGCGAGGGAGGCGGGCGCGCGTGGAAATAAACAAAGAGCCCAAAGGGAGCAGGGGGTGGCCGCTACTTGGCCGTCGCTTATTCATTCAGACCGTCGGCAGCGCGCCGGGCGACCCATTCAAATGGCGTCGAGTGCGCTCGCACCACCTTCCGATGAATACCAATCGCAGGGGGAGGGGGCCAGAGAGCCCCTTCGAGGGCCTCGAGTGGCCCTCTCGAAACTCCTCGAAAAATTAACGGCTCGCGCGGTTTTCTTTTTGCTGGCATGCGACGCGCGCGAATTAGGCGCGTCGTCGATGGGGGATGCAACGAGTCCGGGGTGTTCGAGGGTCGTTCAGCGAATTTGTTTGATCGATTTTCTTTTGGAGCTGTGTGGCGAGCTCCGTTGGATGCTGTTGGTATTAACAATATGGGATTGAGTACAGTTATCATTATTTTTTTATTTTTAATTGCTAATAGTATTATATTTATCAAACTACTAGTTTGAAGAAAATGTAGAAGGATACTCGGTAAATTAGTGAAAAACTTTTTCAAAAAATGAAGGTAATCTATTTATTTAAAAAACAAATCAATTTTTTCTAATCAATGAAAGAATATCTCAACGATCTGAAGAATATTTGCAGTTTTTTTTGTGAAAGATTAATTTATAAAACAAGGAATTTCTCCTTCTTGAAGATTACGAGGTACGTGGAATAGTCTAATAAGGGTAATCTGACAATCTCAATTTTTTCCAAAACGTAAAATGAATTTTTCAGCTACTATTATCAATTTTTATTATTTTTCATATAAATTTATTTTATTCCAAAACTTTTGTAATTAAATTGTATACATTGTAGAAGTTGCCGAACAATTAATATTATAATACAATTTTAATTTGCATATTACTCTGAATAATAAACTGTTTATTTAATGTAATTATTTTTAATGTTCTTTGCAGTACTGTAGGAGAAAATTACCTACAGGGCTTTGTAATTTTCAGGGCTCCTTTATATATCGATAAGGTAACTGCAACAAAATTTTTGAGAGGGAACGCGATGAAACATCAGTTAATTAACTTACATAATTATTCATCAAAAATTTAAATTTTATTTTGGTTTTCCGTTCGGCAGTTTGGGACAGTTTGTGAGAACAAAGAAATTCATATTATTATATTATATTGTAACATTTTTACAATGATATTACTGATCGTTACAGAATTTCTAATTAATTATTTCAAGCATTAAATGTATCAGTAATTTTCCAGTCTCACAGTGCACTGCTCGCTTCGTCAAAATATTTCGCAAAATCAATCGATTAAACAAAATTTCATAAAACAGACCCCTCATTAAATCATTAAAACACACATCTCCACTAGTCTCTTTCGCCTACTTGCACGCGTCGCTTCAGAGCGGCAGGAAATTAATTAATTTAGCATAAAGAGCCTAGTCCTGTCATTCGCTAAATTCATTAATTTCTCATAGGAGCTCGCGCGTTATTCGCTAAATTTCATTGCAATCATCGACGACGCGTCAATCCTTTCAAGGGTTTGGAGGTGTACAAGCGAATTCGGTATACGCGAGTTTCGTAAGAAAAGGCGAGTCTGCGTCGGTATGAGGCCACTTAAGATGAGCCCAAAAGAGAGAGAGAGAGAGAGAGAGAGAGAGAGAGAGAGAGAGAGAGAGAGAGAGAGAGAAAGAGAGAGAGAGAAGAGGAGGCCACGAGCGCGTAAATGGCGCAGAAAGAAAGGAAGGTCTTAGCAGTTCGGGGCACAATCGCATTATCAACAGCTGGTAACGAGCAGCCTAATGCCGTTCATAGAGACATATCGAGGTCCCACAGTGCCTTTTCACGTCGCCTCAAGATTTTGCCGTCTTCCCGCGAAGAATGGAGTCCGATGGTGAGCCCGGCATTACGTCCGATGCGACTCTCTGATGCCCTCCCATATTTTATGCTTTTTTTTTTCATGCTCTTCGAGCTTGTTTTTTTTTTACGGTGAGCCTAATGAAGAGGCTATTTTTTTGTCTCTGTCTACTTTTGTGGTTCCTCCAATTTTTTTTCTGTTCAGCTTAGCGAGTCTTCCGCATTTGATGTTTTCGAGAGAACGGTAAGTTTATTTGTTCGCGTTTCGATATTTTAACGTCGAAATAGCGGGGTCGGCAATAAATTTGAAATATGCGCGTTATTTTACATAAAATTTCATAGATTTAATAGTTTCGCCGGGAGATGAATAAAATATGCATCGAAGTTATTACGCAAACACTTTTTAAAATTAAAAGTGAACGTCTAAAGGGCGAAGGATGAAATATCGCGTGTCGTTATACTTTGTGCGACGGATGAATACAATTTACTTCTGGGATATAAATTTAAAAGCTTTTTTTAAACTAAAAAACAAAAATGAATGGATTTTCGTTTGAATACTGTTTTTATTAATTACACGCCTCTCGATTATTTTTATGATTAACTGTGTCGTAAATAAATTCAGTAAAAAAAATGTATATTATCCAGGGCTTTTATCAAAAATCGTTATTAAACGTTATCAATCTTTGACGATCTTAATTAACGGCTATTAAAATGTTTATACAACTGTCATTTATCAAGAAAACATCAATTTCGCTATTAATATCTTTCGGTGAAATAAATAGTTTTCTCGAATTAAACTCTCTTTATGAAAAGTAAACTGAAGCCCCGTGGCTTAACTACTCATAATATATGGAGAGACAGTATTGTCGAGCAATATCACTGGCAATATTTCAAAGTTACAGTGGTTCACCGAAATAAATTATATATATAAAATATTGAAGTATGCCCGTAAAATTTACGGTTATGAAAACCTTATACACAATCCAATAATTAAGATAAAATAACATACATTCAGAGATAAATTTAATTGTTAATAAACAAAGTATTATTATTTATTTATGTAAATTAAATATTTCCTGTTTGAAATAACTTTAAAATTATTTTATTATGCAAAAATCAGAGATAACACATAAAACTCTCCTATTAGTCCTCTATAAACTTCCGAATTCGCGAAGAGCTTCTAAAATTAATTAAAATTTATAATAATCACTCAAATGGAAATTTCTTTTTATAAATTTTTAGTGAAATTTTATTCATTTTTAGTTGAAATTTAATTCTATTAATTTTTTTAGTTAATTCAACTTTATACATATTTTCCATGACAGAATTTAAAAAAAAAAAAAAAAAAGTTAAAATCACGATTACTCCGCACTTCAGTAAAATAAAAGCTGTGCAGTGAGTTGAATTAATAAAAAAAAGTTCTAAAATCTCTCCACTCACTAATTTACGTTTCAATTAATTCAGTTTCAGTTAGAATTAAAAAATAAAAAAAAAAACAATTTCGCGATTAATCCGCACTTCACCAAAATAAAAACATTACCAATGCAAAATAAGGTGTACCTAGAAATATGGACAAAAAATTCAATGGACGCAAAACTGTTCGCAGTGAATTAAATTAATAAAAGAAGTTCTAAAATTTCTCCACTGATCACTTTCAACAACGAAGCTCTATTCACTAATTTACGTTTCAATTAATTCAGTTTCAGATAGAATTTTCATTTAAAAAATAAAAAAATCCGCACTAAAATAAAAACATTACCAATTCAAAAGCAGGTGCACCTAGAAATATGCACAAAAAATTCAATGGACGCAAAACTGCGCACAGTGAGTTAAATTCATCAAAAAAAAAGTACTAAAATTGCTCCACTGATCACTCTAAACAACAAATCTCCCTTCACACCAATATAAATTTTTTTCCATCAATTCAATACCAAATAGATTTTCCATTCACAAAATTAAAAAAACAAGAAGAATCAAGTTCACGATTACTCCGCACTTCCTGGAAAATTGCGCGCACCTCTCGCATTGCCGTCAAAGATTCGTCGCGTCGCCAAGCTCGGCTCATCTTTCGTGCGAGCATCGGCGTCACTCACCTTTGTAGGGGCCAAGTGCGCCGCAGGGTTGCAGCAGCATCAGCAGCGCGCCGATCGCCCAGAGCCGTCCCGGCCGCCTCGCACCCTCACCGCACTCACTGCCACTGCACTTGTCCGACCTCATCGCGAGCTTTTTTATTTTACGTTTTCGAAACTCACCCGCACCGGCGGCGGATGTCGAATCCTCCCGAGGTGCACAGCTGAGGTGTCCGGGATCACTGGGGTACGCGCACCGCGTACACTGACACGAGGTTCGCGGCCTCAGCGGGCGCTCATCGCGAATTCGAAAAGAGGCGCGAAAGCGAGGGGCGGCACCTGCACTCCGAGGGGGTGGGGGGAGGAGGACCAGCGGCGCGCGAGGAGTCGTGTTGCCGCGTCGAGGCGCCCGGCGCTACTGGCGGTCCGAGTAGCGCGCGCGCCGACCAACGCGCCCTCCACACCCCGAGAGCACGCGCGCGCAGTACACCCCCCCGCGAGGTGTGCGCAAGGTGCCGGGGAGAGCTGCCTTTCTTCGGGGCGCGAACGCCGAGGGCTGCACCTCTATAGCGCGCTCCTCTCGACGCCGAGCGAATTTCATCGCTGGGTACATTCTTGTGTACGGTTTTCGTGGTCGAGGTGGCCGAGGAAAAAAAGCTGAACGGAGCTTCGTTGGTACGAAATGTGGGAGGAAAAAATGTTCGGGTTCGTTCCGGAGGTCTTTCAGCTTGTCTGTAGATTTTGGTAGCAATTCTTGTGTTTATATAGGAGATATATACTTTAATTATTGTTGGGTAAGAAGATGAATGAGTAAAGTACTATAATTATAAGCTTGGGAGCAATTATTTCACTGATTACTAAATAATGAAGCTTATTTTTTTAGTCACATTTCATTAAATGGCATACACGTGGGTTTGACTAATTTTAATCTAATTTTATGTAGCATGGAAAAGGAACTAATAGTTGCTGTTAACCCGAATATCAAATATTTTTGAATTACATAAGATTTTACTAAGTTAAAGTATTTATAGACAGAGAAAATTTTATTGCAAAAATTATGGTGATACACGGAGAGAAATGTTATAGTAAAAATTACTATGTTCCATAGGAACAGTAGGACACACTCGATCTATGACGATTTTTACTATGTTTTATAGTAAAAAAATCGTCATATATTGAGTATTAACTGTTACTATACGGAACATAGTAATTTTTACGATAACATTTCTGTCCGTGTATTAAGCTCCCCGAAAAAATTATGCGAAAAAATGGAGTCGAAGAATGTATTCAATTTTAGACCTTTAGCAAAGCTCTGTAATTTTTACAATAGAAGTTCCATAATTATTACGAGGAATATCACCGTCAAATTCCGTATAATTTTTACAAAGCTTTTCCTGTAAAAATTACGAAGCTTTGATAACGAAAACTTAATTTTTTTTCAAAATTTTGTTATAATCTTTGATAAAAGAAAAATTATGGAAATAATTAACGAATTTTTAAAGTAATGATTGTTCTAACATTTATTTATATAATGTTTATATAAAATTTCAGTATTCTGTAATCGGCAGGAATATGATTGTCAATAATAAAAACCTACATAAATTAATTAAAAAGTCAATTTAAGCAATTACTCATTTTATAAAAATTAATGTAAAACTATAGTGCTTATTCTTATTCTCAAAAGCATCGAAATTCATCCTCGAATATAATTAACGAATATGACATTGAAAATACAATTAGCACACATCAGACTGATTAGTTGAAATAGCCTAAACGAATGGACGATTACATTCGTAAATCACCGAAAAGCGTATAACCATTCAAAATAATTTTTCAAACAATCAAGCTGATCGTCCAGTTTATCGGCTTTTGGTAGCCTTCCAAACTTCAAACAATCATTCCTCGAAAAGACTTTTCGAAATGGATGCATCGAACTTCTCGCAAACTGTTCGAACGAATCGACTGTAAATCTCGACATCGGACATTCTTCGCACACTTAGCCGCATTCTTCAGCTTTTCACTTTTATAAATCAGTCAATTAAAAGAAAAAAAAGGAAGAGTCACCGATCGATCCTGGAGTCCTCACGGGCAAAAGGAAAATCAAGACGACATTCGAATAATCCGTCTGGAAACATCATAGCAGACGTACCCTCGACAGTGTTGGCGCATATTTTTACGAAAATTCATTTCCTCCCGCTGCTCCTTTCTTCCGCGGCTCTTTTGCCGCTGCTTTTTCGCCCTTTTTACGTTTTCACCGCTGCAGAAAAAAAAGAGAGAGCAAAATCCAACGGGAGGGTGGGCAGACCAGACGTTTGCCTCTGGTACGCGGCATCGCGCCTTAATGTGTACGCGAGCAAATTTTTTCCACGAAAAAAAACGGCATACCTCGTGCATCCTCGTCCTTACTTTGAAAAAAAAAATCGCTAATTCCGATTATATTGCTACTCCTGGTATATCTACGAAATTCGTTAAATGGTTATCGATTTTCTTTCATTTCACACGTCGTTATCGATACCGCAGTACGACAGTTAAACGGAGAAATTTTCTCCGAATTCTCATTAAGAAATTAAATGAATGCCATTTACAGTAATATACTGAATGGCGTATAAATTTTATGGGACTGGTCATGAACTGGAGAAAACGCAGTAACGCTTAATGATTACTTCAATTTTGAGACTTACACAGTTGTAATAAAGTATTAAAATTTTCAGTGTCATCGTAAAATTCTTCTAATGAATTTATTAATGTGAACGAGGCGTGAGAGTAAGTAAATCTGTAAATTCGTTTTAAACTTTTAATGTGATTTTCATATTACCTTAAAAATACTCTTTACCCAAGCTCCGGATAATAAAAATCTAATAAGTTCAGGTACGTCTTAAAGAAGAAATTACTGTTAAACTGCAACATTCAAAATGCGTCCACGCGTCCACAGCAAAATTATGCCTTTGACGAAAATTATCTTCAAGACGTAAAATCAAACGTTACGAACATTCAGAACGTCTATTAAACTCTTAATATTATACTACTTATTACTAAGTATATAGTAATTAGGAAAATTGTACCCCCATCAAGGAAATCAGAGTACGAATCAAAGCAGTCACCTAAATGTATTCGAGCGTACAATTTTATTTATTAAACGCAAAAGAAGGCGCACCCTAGACGTTTGCCCGTAAGATTGAACGAATGCACAGGCGATGAATATGTAAATAAACAAGAGGGCTTAAATTACTCATTAGAGAGGGGGAATAGCGGGGTGGTCTTTTGCATGCCGGCATCTCACAGGGCTGCGAGGAGAGGCGCGTTTTAATGTGGGTCGACGTTCACTCGTATAATGCGGCTCCCTCAAGGAGTCACTTCAGAGGGAATACACGAGCGGGCGCCGTCGTCTTGCAGGGTCGAAATTACATTAAATATTTCGAGCCGAGTACCGTGCCCCCCTCTCGCCGCGTCGGCATTATCGTCCCCGAGACCTTTTTCCTCGTGACGACGCGCTCCTCGCGGCGATTTGTCACTCGATCTGCTACGACGACAGTCGGCACTTCCGCGGGATCCACTCTGTCTGCATTAAGGATATCGCCGGGTGCTCGTCTCGTGATTTCATATATTTATGATGGAGATCGTTAAAAGGTTATAAGATGAGATATCTGTGTATTGCTTTAGTATTTTAAATCCTAATGTGTTTAGACATTTGTTAAATTGTTTCAATCGCACGAACCTTGACTAAAAAAGGAAAGTTAGTATCATAAAAATCCATAGTCGTTTGGAAATGGAATCGTGAAATTGATGATTAACGTTGATTTCAATGTAACTGTAAGAATATTAACGAGAGATTGAATAGGCTTGACTTTTAATGTTTCTCATAAATTCTGCATATTCCTTATGAAAATTTACTTTAAGCGATGAAGATTTCAGTATATCGTACATCCAAATCTATGATTCAATGATCATTTCAGAATTTCGTACTCGTTGATTGTCAATGTTAAACTTTATTGTTAATTTTGTTCTATAAAGAGTTTGTATACCTCGATTGTCAATATTCATTTTCATCTTTCCTATAGGAATCCTAGGCTTTCGTATTGAAGGTTGATTTCCAAATTTACTTAACTTAAATTTTTCTAACTTTCATTTTATCATTGGCAATTAAGACATGGAACAAAAATATTATATGAGTCGAATCATATTACGACTTTTTATAAGAGGAAGCAGTTACTTATGAAATCTTACTATCGACGTTTCTGTTTTCAATTTAATCTCAACGAATTTATTTCCAATCTAAATATTCTACAAGCCCGGACCAATAGTTAATAAAATACTATCTTTACATACGATACAAAAAAAAACACTCAGCAAAAACACCTCACCCGAAATAAAAGAAGGAATCTGATCGTTTGCCGCGAAATGAAGAAACACACTCGTTTCGGACCGGCTCATATGCAGTCGCGTAAAAATCCAAAGCAGCCCATTTTGTACTTCGCAAACACACTGGCCTCGGCCGCTGGATAGCCTTTTCGCGCCGAGTTTATGCGCAGCCCGTCGCGCAATTGGAAAAGTGCGCCGCTCTTTGCGAATGGGACGGAGAGGGGGAAGGGGTGGGGGGAGGAGAAGCAATTACGCCCGAAGCGCTGTTGCACGTGCCCCTCACTTGGATTTTCGGCTGCGAGCGCCGGCGTCTCGCGAGACGAGTGGCTATGAGTAACGGGCTTTTGCTCGGTAACTCGCACTACTCGTTGAAGTGTCCATTAGCGATGTATTGTTTATCGCTATGAATATAATTTCTGTGATACACAATTATTCGAAATTTTATACTTCTTCTGTATTTTTGATTTTATTATTTTTATATTAATTTTATCTTTGATGAAAATTTTTGTGTATTATTGTGTATACATATTGCGATGAAAGCTAATTTTGTCGTGCAATTCAGTGTAGAATTTAATAAATAACGAGGTAATAAATTATATTTTATCGAGAGAAATACATAAATGGAATATTACAAAAAGGAGGGACAAGGTTAGCAGTTTTTATGAAATTTTCACGTTAATAAATATGCTATTTTCGTGCCGGCGCTGCCTTAATAAAAATATAATTGCAACGCCAAAATTTTCACGGCAACACGATCATGCACTCAGCGACTTTCTCATTTGCTTCCGCTCGCGGGGCTCTTGTCGTTACACAGAGATATTCGTGTTCGCCGAGAATAAAGGCGAGTTTATTTAGAGCTGAAAGCGGAGTAAGCGCACCAGGTAATTTCCCACAGGCGAATGTGCCATGAGCGTAAATAACGGGAAAAAGTGCGAGTGGGAAGGAAAGAGAAAGAGAGAGATGTAGCGAGTTCTCCGGGCGATGTGACTTGCGAAACTGTCGTCTTTCGGCGCAGAAGTGGCGCGAAGACCTGGGAACGTAAGAAAAGTACGCCCAAGTTGGCCGTTTGGCTAGTTACTTCAGCAATGTTTGCTTCATTTAACTTCCTTATTTATTGGGGACTATTTGTTGCTCATTGAAAATGTCCTTCTGATAAATCGCACTTTACCTTAACAATGTTAGTTTGCTCTTGTATAAAATCGCAAAATTACGCTCGGGCGATAAAGACTGAAATATATTTGTATAATTAACGACCTTTCGAAGCCACAGCTGCAAGAATTTTAGGAGAAAAGAAAGCACGGACTCTAACTGTGAATGCCTTGTCCAGAAGAGTAATAAAGCAATTGAAGCTTGGATTCTACAACCGCGAACCTTCAATTGTAGACATTTTAATGCTCGTATTGTTGTGTAGTAAAAAATAATGGCACTAAGAAGAGTACTAGAGCCAAAATTTTATTACTCAATACTTCATGTGAAGGTTTACATTTGGGCTCTTTAGATGGTCACCGATCACAGTTCATACTAATGTAGTTCTTCACATTAGCTCGTTCGTAAAACGAACTTATTTTTCATAAAATATAAAATTTGTATAGAATAATTAACGGCATCCGCACGGACCTGACTAAAAATTCAGCCATTGGTAAGTCGATTATAATATTTCTGTGTAGAAATTAGACAGGATAGGATTCCCTACCTTTTTTTAACTAATGAGCTAACACTTCCCTGAGGTTATAACATCATACTTTGCATCTGTACTGACACACAGATATTTCCTAATTCTGAAGCATATCTCTATTTCTATCTATCTATATATCTGTAAGACCCTGGTAAGTTTTCAGTCACAGAGGAGCTTATTGAAAGCAGCAGAGTTTAATTAACACGGGAGAGTTGAAAATCCAATAAAGTTATGTCAAAGATTTTCGACACCATTAATTATAATTCCGGCACAAGCCATAAATGTCTGTTCAAAAGTTAGTGATCCACAGGAAAAAAATTTAGTAGATTTTCTACCAGAGGAGAGTCGCTCATCCTTCTTTAAACTGGCATTTGTCTGTCCAACCAATGAAGTGTCAAATGAAGAGAATAATAAACGCCCCGGACAATCAGAATTCAGAATACTTCGGTGTAATCAAGACAGTACCGGAAAAACATTCATATGTCGAGGGTCGGACAGAACGGGAAAGTTTGCGCTCGCCTCCCGTCAAATATCGATTTCGCGGCGAGCAGCACGGAATCGATAATCGTGTCACCGAATGCCGACTTTTCCGCCGAGAGCCGCCCGTGCGAATGTCGAATGCATGCAAATGCATCCCGGTGAATAGACGCACGATGCCGGCGGAAACTTACTCGGAGATCATAATATATTTCCAGTGCCTGATTTCTCGACCCCTCCCTTCTGTCCTCTTACCAGCCTTCTCTCTCTCTCTCTCTCTCTCTCTCTCTCTCTCTCTCGCTCTCTCTATGTATTATATATTATATGTATGTATG